>PVJX010004389.1:0-95509 GCA_004027295.1 Dolichotis patagonum | reverse complement strand
TGGAGTGAAGTAATCCAAGCCCTGAAAGTAAATAACTTCCAGCCCAGATTGATGTATCCTGCAAAACTGTCTCTAGAAATTAATGGAGAAACAAGATGCTTCCATGACAAAGACGAACTGGGGGAATTCGTGACCACCTATCCAACCCTACAAAAAATGCTGAAAGACATTCTAGAGAGAGAGAAATAAACATACCAGGATTTCAGGAACAGTGGCAGAAAGGCCTCAATGAATGGGGCAGACAGTGGAATGAAAGAGGAACATAGACAACCAATGGCAGAAAAATAGCACAACAGAAATGATGCAGGGAAGGTTGGCTGTAATCTCTAACATAGATGGCCTTGATATACTAACAAAAAGAAACACAGGCAGAGTAGATCAGGAGATAGGCTCCATCGAGGTGCTCTGTATTGGAAACAACCTGAAAGAGGGTTTATGGACAGAAAGTCAAATATGAGAAAACAATGCTTTATGTGACAGGAACCAGAGAGAAATAGGGGCAACTTGACCCCCCCTGCAGATAGGTTGAAAGGACATGATACTTTTGTGCAGTAGAGAACTACTCAACTATAAATGAAGGAAAACCTTGAGGCTTTTATAGGTAAAGGAATACAACCTGAGATCAAGCCCAGGAGTCAGAAGGTTCAGAACCAGTTAGGGTAAATAGCAGGTTGCTCCCCCCAGTCTAAAAACTGAGGGAGTTAGTGGTACACAAAATGTGCAGTGCACCCTGTGGGAGTGAAAGAGGAGGAATTGTCTTAAAAAGGAAGGCAGAGGATACTGTTAATAGTGTATCAGGTTTTAAAGTCTACATTATTCTCACCGATCTGTTTAGATGGATTATATTCTGTTCCAGTTTGTCTACTTGCACTAGGTTTGAGGGCACAGTCAGCTATCCCAAAAATAGCAGGATATATTATGATAATCATCCTTAATTTCCTATTAACTTAATCTGAAGCCCTGTATAACTTACACTGTCTTATTATGACTGATCTTATTTGAATCTGGTTTGTTATATTGCTGTTTTGTATTGACTGATTTTATTTAAATCTGTTATCATGGACAGCATCAAGTCTAAGTGTATAGGCAACTACACTGAAGATGACAAGATTCACTAGGATACCCACTCTGGTTTGATTATTACCTGCTTTTGAGCTCTTATAATGTCTCCAATGTTTTGTTTTTATTAATATTATTATAAACTGCTGAGACATCATAGTAACCATTGTAGATCACCTTGTACTGCAGTTTTATATGCCTTTTTCATTTCATGTTTTTCCTAGGAATATGTTTTTGTCTTGCTTTGTTTTGTTTTTTGCTCTAATACAGAAAGGATAGATATACATGTAGAGACTCATGCATGCATAGAACTTATAAACAGTTTATGAGAACTAATTATATAATGCATGATGAAATGAACAACTACTTTGAAGAAAAAGAGACCACAGTACCCACTGCTGATTCTGTAGCATCAAAATGTGAATACAGAAATACTATCATTCTTTGGTCAGAGTGATTTTAACCTGTTTTATTTTGTTTGAGTTCAACACACGTAAAGGTATGGACAGCTACTTTGAAGAAAAGGAGAGACACTATGACAGCCATTGCTGGCTTCCCTATTGTCTTGTCTTGAAGACCTAAAATGCTTTCCTCATTCTGTTCAGATCATTTCCATACTATGTTGTTTCATGTGAATTCTCTGTATGTGAAGGTATGGACAACTATTGGGAAGAAAACAAGAGTCAATATGATAAATAGTGAAGATCTCTGATTGTCTTGTTTTGAAATTTATGTCTCTTACATTGCTTTCTTGTGTTCTGTTTTGTTCTGTTTTGTTGTGTTTAATTTTACCGTCTTTAAAATATAAGTAAATAAATAAATAAATAAAGATAGATCATCGGCTCATTAATTCAATATATTTCAGATCATAGGAAAATGTATGACATGGTTACCAAGGTTATTTATTTATAATGAAAGTCTGAAAATGTCACGAGGGGAAACCAAAAGCCAGTGTCAGGCTGGAAGAATATTCTAATTGTGATCATGCAATGATAATCATGCCATTTTTTTTTATTCCTCTCCCTCAGTTTTATGGATGTTGGAAAAGTGTTACTTCTTAATATAAATCGTATATGGCTCAGAAAGATATTTGGGAACACATAGGAAGAATGAAATTGAAGTTGGAATAGTGAAAAAAACACAAGATCAGAAATAAGGAACTTTCTATGGTGACTTGACAAATCAAGTACCAACCTTCTACTTTTGGTAGTTTGTGTAGACAATACTAAGTATTTCTCATCCACATGGTCATACAAGATTCCTACTTTTCTTTCTACCTCCAGTCTCTCTCTAGCCACTCCAATGTCCACCTAGGTGCCAGTTGTCTTACTTAAAACCCAGTTCTGATGATGAAATTTACATTCAGAAAGGAGTCTACTGATTCTTCGTTGTTTTGAGGATGAAGTTCAGACCCTAAGCACTATCTTCTGTCAACAGTTTAAGGACAACATGGTGTTTGTCCTTATTTCCTAATATACTTCCTCAGGTTTAATGAAGTATGCAACTGATGCTAGTGAAAATTTCTCAGCTGCAAACATGTGCTTACATTTGAAAGATACAGATACATATATTCTCTCCCATAAATTTATATATGTCTCTGACTCCAGATGAAAGACTGAAAATAATGTTTATGACTCTTGATAGAAACGAAAATCAGAATTATAGTTAAGACTTGGTTGGTTACATGGGTTGCATTCAAAGACAAAAAGTACACCTCTTAAACATAATAACAAAAGACTTCATCATGTCAGGATGAGGTCAAAGAAACAAGAGATGATCATATTTAGTTACAATCGCAGTAAAATGATGAACTATTTTAATACCCATACATGAATGTATTCTTAAAAGCAATGTGTCAGTTTAGATCAGAGCAAGTAATCAACTTTAATTTCAGTTGAGATTTCTTTTAATACAACTTTATAAGTTGTCCCAGATGACTTGCCTTGGGTAAGAAAAATTTTATACTAATGATCAGGAAAAACTGGTGTGTCTGTTGGTTTAAACATAGAAAAATAACTTTTAAAAGTCATAGCACTTATTTGTGTAATGTGCCATGCTTTCTCCTCCCTTATCTAATCTTGATTTCACTTCTTAAGCCCAAATTCTTCTTTTTACTTTTCAGAAACTTCATCTCTATGATTTAAAACATTTTTTTCTTCTATATGCTTAAACTTACTTTGCTACACTTTCTGCTAAAAACTAAACCTAACTTCCTCTAGGACCCCTGTGTCCTAATTTCCCTGGTCCCTTAAGGTTGGAAGTGTGTCTGTGCTCCCATGCTTTCCCGTTCTCTGGACCTGCTTGAGCTCATGTTACCTAGCAGGTTATCTCGTGTTGTCACCTCTCTCGGTGCACCTCAGTGCCACTGTCATCTGCTCTCCTTCTGTGCACCATCTGTCCTTTCTTTCAGATGTTTCCCACCATCATCAAGCCTCTTGCTTTTCCTACACTGCAAACTCTTAACAAATGACCTCATCTTCTGCTCAAGGAACCGTCTGATTTAACCTCAATGCCCACCACCACATTCCCAAATTACTTGTTTCTCCTTGTTTCTGTGTCAGTGTAGAGACCGTCCTTTACCATCACACCAGTCCCTCCATCTGGACTTAGATTCTCCTCTGCTAGAGTCTTCTCTTTAGGAATTAGGTACTGGGAGTCAGGCACACACTTTCTCCTGCCTTTTCTTTTACCTTCTCCCTCCTTCCATTTTTTGCCTAATTCTCTTTTTGTGTTTGTTTCCTGTACCTCCTTTACACTTCACTCTAGTATTAGCATTCAAATCTCTCCAAATTTAAAAACAAAACAAAAAGCAGAATGAAATACCCCCATTAACCTAGAGTCCTTTCTATCCATCATCCTATTTCTTTCCCCTCTTCCACCACTTAATTTCTTCAATTTCATTTTTACCTCCCTCCTTTCATTCTAAATGTGGTACCCAGGCCCACTGTACCACTGATGTTGCTCTTTCCACAGACACCATTGGCCTCTGGGATACTACATCTGAAGAACACATTTTCATTCTCAGTTTACTTAATGACTTGCACATGCCTATGGCTTCATAAACCACTCTTGGTGATCTACACAGGTCTCCTTAAATCACCCTTGTCAGTTTGTGTGCCTTTTCATTGGCTTTAGTCTGCTTTTGTTTCCAACTCCCTTCAGAGAACTTCTTGTGAGCTGTTAGAGCAGCTTGTATTGCATTGCTGACATAACTCTTAAAAACTTGGAAAGAAAAAAATGGCTAACATTAAATGAGGTGGAAAGGCCAGAATAATCTCATCAGAATAATCTCATCAGTTTCACTGATGTGGACATGTTATGCGGTTCTCTACAATACCTTAGAACCCACTGCAAACTGAAGGAAGAGAAGACTGAGTTCTGATTCATAGGCTTCAACCATTCAGCACACCTGTTTCCCCACTTTGCATGGAAAAAGCTGACTTCAAGGAAGGATTTCTGAGTAGTGCAGAATGGCTCATTTGGAATTGGATCATTTGGATCATAATATTGGAAACAAATAAGTCTGGAATGAAAACAGTCACATGGACCTATAGGAATAACTAGAGTGGGCATTATGTGTAAAGTCCACTCCTTTGTGGGAGAGGCTCCACAACTGGCCAGGTGGGATGATTTAACTGGTAAACATCAGGTAACCATGGACATACCAGGGTTGGACTCTTCATAGGAGAGTCATGGGGGTACAAAGGCAGTGTGTCCCTCCCACCAATGCTAAACTAGGTGTTGTTAGCGCTACATGCCCAACCTGTCCAAAATAATGGATGCCATTATCTCGCAAGAAGACAGACACATTTCATTTAGTTGCAAACAACCATCTTTCTACCCTGGAAAGAGGAATATATTGTCTCATTTAATCACAACATGCTTTCTGGATATAGCTTTGCCTTTCTAACTCACAGTGCCTCAGTCAGCACCTACTAGCCAAAGACTCTTAGATTTACTGACATGAATTCATGAAAAATACTGCATCAGACCAAGAAGCCAGCTGTACAGCAAAGTAGGTATCACTACACTGGTTCCCCATGTACTGAATAACCCGGATATGGCTGTTCCCATAGAGATCGCCAACAATTTCTTCAAGGCACAACTGGGGTGCAGCTTGGAAATGACAGCACCACCACCTGACATGGAAATTAGATGCCTCACAAGCCCCTGAAATCTAATATGTACAAAGCTTCACTTAGCATCTCTCATTTTCAGTGAATAAGAACTCGAGCTTGAAATCTGGAACCCTTTTTAAAATCTATGATTCCTTTATCTAACACGTCCACTCAGCTAGCATGTCTTACCAATTCTTTTAAATATCACCCTTACTTTTCAATAAGAAGGCTATCCATAGGACCACCCCTGTTCAAACTCCTTTGTATCTCCATTGGATCGCTGCAGCAGCCTCCATGGTGGTAGCCTCTAGTACGGCCCACAGGGACCTCAGCTTCTGACATTCTCATTGGGGTATAATCTTCCCCTTTTTCTTCTAATAAATAGAATGCAGAAAACCCTGCTGGCATGTGACTTCTAGAATAGGTTACAAAAGCTCTCTGGTTTTCTTCTTGTTCTTGGTCTCTTGCTTTCTCCTGTGCTTGTTCTAAGGGCAGCCAGGTGCCATGTGGGCTGCTGCCCAATGGAGGCCCCTGTATGACAAACTCCAGCAACAGCCAGCACAGAGCTGCAGTTCTCTGCTCAGCATCCTGTGGGGAACCCAACCTGCCAACAGCCGCACAGCGCATGCGTGGTAGACCCCTCCTCACGGAGCCTTCAGATGAGACAGCAGATCTGGAGGACATCTGCATTGCAGCCTTGTGAAACCATAAGCCAGCAGCACCAGCTGAGCTGTGCAGGGGCTCCTGACCCATAGGAGTGCTTGCTGTAGAATGCTAGGTTGGGGGTACTTAGTTACACAGTAATTGAGTCTGGATCCAGCCTCCTAAATGGTCTCCATCTGTGCATCCTTTACCTTCTCCAATCAATCTCCTCATAGAAGACGAAGTCTTAAAAAGTGTAAAGATGATTGTGACATTTTCTGTTAAAACTCTTCAAGTATCTCCAGTTGTTGGAATTAAGTCTAAAATCCCTTCTCTGGCTTTGGAAGCCCCCATCAACTGTCCTCTGCTTTCTGTCAGGCCTCATTTTCCATCACTCTTTCCTTATTTACTCTGCACAGCCCTTGCTCCTGGTCTCTGGATGCTGTTTTTGAGGCTCCATTTCCCTTCCCACTTCTCACACACTGTCCCCTCTGCCTGGAGTGTTTATACCCCAGGTTTCCACTTGGCTCATGGCTCCTCTTCTTTTGGATCTTTCTCAGATGTCACCACTCTCTGCTGGTCAGTGAGCTCACCTGCCACACACTCCCAAAACACTGCCATGACATGGGACATCCGTTTTTTTCTGATATCCTGAAAGCTCTCTGGGGGCACAGAAAATATCTGTCTTGCACATCTTCATCTCCTGAGTTAGCACATGAAAAGAGCCCTATAAATATTTCATGGAGAAAGAGAAGAAATGGGTAGAATGAAAGATAAAAATACATTCTTCATATTGCATTAAAATATATGGTCAATTATTTCAAGGCACTTTGGAGACAACAGAAGCATTCCCAAAGGCATCCGATGTAGGAGACCAGTTACAGGGAACTGAGGCCTAATTGGCCTCCTGCGATAGCCCAAAGGAGAAACAAGCCAGGATGATCGCACGCTGCAGCTTCTAGGAAAAGTAGGTGTATCTGAGATCAAGTTGTCTACCTGAGCATGTACTAATGGATAATGGAAGGCAGATGGCTCTAGTGTTACTTTAATTGCTCATACCTGTGTCCGAGTGAATAAAAGTAGGATGACCCAGACTCTTGGGGGCTACAGAGGCGAGAGCCCCCAGGCTGCCCACGGGTTAAACTAAGTCGTTTTCTGTTCATCTTTCATCCTTGTTCACCCCTCGGTCAAGGTGACAAACTAGGAAGACAAGGTCCTTACAACTGGTCCCTGGGTGGGGAAAGATTGGAGTAGGCTGGTTCCCCCAGGTGGTGCCTGAGCAGGGACCTGGGACCATTGTACACAGGTTTGCTACGGTCTAATGTCTTTCTTACCTGCCAGTTTTCACCTGTGATGTGAAAGCTGTATGGATTATAGATTTTACATAATCACATGGATAAATTTTTCAAGCACTTTTTCCTCTCACCGCATACTCATTGAATACTGAATGGGGAGTTTCCTAGGCCCTGGATCCCAAGGATAGTAACAGTTTCTGGCCTGCGTATCAAGGTGGATGGATGATGGTGTCCTGAACTGGGATGGGAAAGACTAGAGGGGAGCAGGCTTGTAGTAAATATAAAGATAGTTTTGATAAATAAAAAACATTTAAAAACTACCCATTGTTGGCTAACAATCATTCTGGTCATTTAAATTATTAAGCCAAGATCAAAAATTAAAGCTCCTGGAAATTACATGATATCAAAACATCATTCATCTTGATGTGCCTGGTTAAATGACTTTAGTCAAAGGACAGCCTTTCCCTTGACCACATCTTGGTCATTAAATGAGAAGGTCTAACTGTCAGATCTCTTCTGGCTTAAAAATTCTACCTGCAAAAAAAAAAAAATTCTGTTTGCTAGAACATTTGTAGAGAGCAGGAATTTAAATACTATGCACATATTCAACTGTCAGGAGAATTTAGAGGGCTTTGAAGAGAGACTAAGTGTCTCTTCCTATATGTGAATGCCTATGTCGGCTTTATAATCACCACTGAAAACGTAAACGAACCCACTTGTCCTTCAGTTGGTGAACAGATGAACAGACTGGGGTAGAGCCACAGGATGGGACACTAACCAGCTGCTAAGACATTGACAATAAATTATTGATACAAATTGCAAGTGCATTGTGCTAAGAGAAAGAATTCACTCTCAAAAGGTTACATCCTATGTAATTCCTTTTACATAGTGTTCCAGAAGAAGAAAAACCGTGAGTACAGTGAACCGACCAGTGGTTGCCACAGGTTAGGATGGGGGGAGTGATTTTATCCAACAGATGTGGCACCGAAGACCATTTTGCGGTGATGAAACCTTATCCTGACTGTAGTGGTTCTATGCAATTCTCTTCATTTGTCAAATGCATAGAACTGTTAACCAAATGGGAATGAATTTCACTGTAATTTTTTAATTGTAGAAGAAACAGTGTATCCTAAGAGACACTGTAGCATGTACGTGACTGAGTTAGGTAGAGTATGTAAAAGGACAGATTAAGGATGGAGCAGTTCTAATACAGCCTAAAGCAGACAGAAAAGCAAGAAGAGGGGAAGGAGAAGTGAAAAGGATCAAGAGGTGATACATATATGTATGAATACCCTGCAGGAATACACTCATTATGAATCAAAAATATATAGCAATAGAAAAATAATAAAACATTTTTTTCAATGAGCCTCAAGTAGGCCCAATTCAACATACAGTGTCATTAACTAGCCCTGTGGTCCTTTTCCCTGGCAGCTTTGCATCAATAAAATCGTGCAGTCCAAGAAATTATCCTAAAATGTGGATAACCATCTTAATTATCCTGGTTCCCTGGGCCCCCCAGAGTAACTCCTTGGTGGATAAAAATGTATCCAAACTTGCAGTCAATGCTGATGCCTTTGGGCTTGAAGGCATAATTCTCTCTATATCTACTTTACAATAAGTTCTACCTATACCTCTGCATGGCCTGAATTATTTCATCAAGGGTACAAAGAACAGAGGACCAAGGAAATCCACCTCCTCACTATATCAGAACTGACTTCCTAGTAACATCTTTTGGAGCATGATGCAGACCCCTGATTTATCAATTGATAAGATTAGATTCCCCACACTCCCACTCTCTTTCAGTCTATAAATTTTCATCTGCCTTGTTTTTACAAGACACTGTGATAGTTTGTGGGCTTGGAATGGTTCTTATATATTCAACACTTCATACCCTGGGTAAGGAAATCTATATTCAGTATGATATTTTAAGGTGTTGTTCATAAGGCTTGTTGCCTCTTTTCCATCCACTGGATGTATTTGGCATTAAGAATCAGCATGTGTTCCTAAGCTTTCACATTTTCACTACCTTTTATGCCACTTTTGGGAGTAATGTTTAGGCTGGCCTTGAACTAACTCACTATGTAGCCCAAATGGGCTTTGAATTTGCAGCGATCCTCTTGCCTCAGCCTCCTAAGTGCTAGGATTACAGGTGCGAACCACCATATACAGCTGAAAGTGCTTTTGCTTCTGTGATCCCAATTTTCATATTTTTCTTAGTTCATGTTTGTGACAAAATGTTTACACTCATTGTGGGGAGTCGGCATGTATACAAACACATCTTAATTCTTTTTCTGCCCCCTTCCCCTCCTCCATGTCTTGGTCCTCTTCTCATCTGCAAAAGATCTATCTCCATGTTTCCTTTTATCTGTCTTTTAGTTTGCTCTTTATACTTTGGATTTCTCATACAAGAGAAACCATAAGGAGTTTTAGATTGTGTGTTTGACTTACTTCACTTAATGTTATATATTCAAGTTGCATCCATTCCCTACAAAGGACTCAAATTTAACATTTATTGCTGAGCAGTATTCCATTATGTATAGATACCACATTTTCTTTATCTATCCATTTGCTGATGGACATACAAACATTTTATAATCTTCATTCTAGATGGGCTAAAAGCCAGTAAACTAAACCTATGAATTACTAACTTGGCTACCATTAATCCAGACTCAAATGAAAACCCAACAGTATTTTCTGACTGACTTAAGGAGGTATGAGGAACCACTCAGACTGCTTCAAAGTTCAGGAACATCAAAGGACAGCTGACCCCACTTGTTCAACACAGGCACAAAGTGGGAAACAGTTACATAACAATGACTAAGCACAGGTCAACAGGCATGCACTGGTTACAGGACTATGTGAGAATGTAAATACGCAATAACAACCTGTGTAAGAATTATACAATCAAGTTGGAGGTGGCTCTTGTGCTCTTCTGCTCTGCTCTGCTCCATGCTGCCTGCTGTTGTTGCTGCTGTCTTGCACACATGCACTCTTTGACCTTGAGACCTCACCCACAAAAATCTCCCTCCCCCAACCCACCCTGCCTAGTGGGCTGACAGGAAGCTATGCAAAAGTGTGTTACGGTTGACTTTCACTCCAATGAGGGTCAGGTCTACCTTAGAAAGAGATTTTTTTTACCCAGTTAGCCCCAAATATTAAGAGGAAATTACCAAAAAATGTCCTCCCACTGACAACCTACTAAATGATGCAAACTCTTTTCTGTAATAGGGTGCAGACAAGGAACAAAGAGGGGGAACAGAAGCTAAGTTTAAATGAGAGCTACAAAACAAAAAGTATGCAGAGCTTCACATTGCCTTGTGGGGTGACAGAATGTTAGTTACTGGCATTGCCCTCAAGGATAGTAAGTTACCTAACAAGTGTCACATCTGCCAACAAACAAGGCACTGGAAGGGAAACCACCCTAATGCAGGTTGACCTCGTAAGTCACCTTGCCCTAAATGTGGCAAAATGGGACAGTGGAGGGGTTCCTATCCTGAGGCTTGAAGGAACCCCGTCCAGCACCCTAGCTGCTGTCCCTGGGATGAGGACACTCAAGGTTCAAGTTCTCTCCTAGTCTAATCATCACCGTCAGTCAGTACAATGGGCCTCAGGTAACACTGCATGTCAGAGATGAAACCATAAGCTTCCTCCTGGACACTGGAGCCTCTTACACTGTTCTTACCTCTTGTTTTTCACAATTGGCTCGCAACACTTGTCAGGTGATGGGCTTCAGTGGAACTCCAGTGACTAACACTTTACTCCTCCTCTATTGTTGCTTGTGGAATAATTTTCTCCTTACTCATCTTTTTTGATAATGCCTGAATGTCCTATCCCTTTTCTGACTGAGACATTAACAAAGAAAGGCCTCATATTATTTTGGCTCAACTAACAGCCCCACCGTTATGACAATAGTTGCCTCACCCACCAAAGCCAACAATGATTTTATCCCTACAGATCTTCCAGTTAAACCCCAGGTGTGGACTTCTGACATACCTGGGAGGGCTATTATTTCCACTCTGGCAGTAATTACACTAAAGGATTCTGATGCACAGTATTTCCTTCAGCTCCATCCTCTCATAAACAGGAACCTTTACTATGGCCTTTTAGTGTCTTGTCTATCACTTTGTAATGCCCTAGTCTCAGCCAGCAAGAAGCCCAATGCTGGTCACCATTTCAGGCATGATCTCCATGCTGTTAATGAGGTGGTTATCCCTGCTGCTAGCCAGTGGTTCCTGGCCTGTACACTTTGTTGGGAAAGATTCTTTCAAGTCCTCAAAGGTTTACAGTCCTAGAATTTAAAGATACAATTCCTTCTTAACTTCCAGTGGACTGCTGAACTGGGAGGCAACAAATAGCTTACCTGGACTGTTCACTCCAAGTGACAGACCCCAGAGTTTTGGGCTTTGACTAGGGATTTCAGCGACCTAATCTTAATTAATGGGGCTACCAGGCAATGTGTGTGGATGATTTTCTTCTCTGTTGCCTTCTCTAACAGAGGCTTAAGATAATTTGCTTCAAATTGTCCTGGCTGATGGAATATTAAGTTTCTGAGCCTAAGGTCCAATTACTATTCCAAAAAGCTCACTTCTTAGGATTTGTTTCATCTCAGGGACAATGAGCTCTTCTGAACAACCCCTTTCCTGGGGAATCACTTTTGTTGTCCTTGATGTATCTAATTTGACCTCTCTTACACTAAAGACCTATCAACCTGTAATACTGGTTCTCCTTAAAGCCTATAAGGAGGTCTACAATATCAACTCTTCTTTGAAAGGGCCCTTTCTCAGTCTTTTCCCTTCCAATCTACCAAAGTTCCAGGAATTACCACTAGATCCATAATTCCCGAGTCAAACCTTGGAAAAGAGAATTCCTCCTAGAGACCGCACCATCCTGAGAAAGTCAACTCCTGGGAGGCTTAAAATACTTGTTCCAAGAATACATCAGTTAAGTAAAGGCCTCACCATCCCTGTCCTATATTTCAGTATAGAGTTACTGACATCATTGGTATTCTTCTAATCAGACCCTTTATTAAGTTTACCTTCTGCTTCTTTGTAATTCCAAGAAATACAGGCACATAAAAGACTTCATAAAACTAGTTATAGGTACTCAATTGGTATCTTCTTGTTTAACCATTTCTAATGGACTTCTTTGTTCTTTATCTGCCTTGTAGGACTTAAAACAAGAAGTCTAGGAAATGTCAGATCCCAATCCTAGCTTTGGAAAATGATATAGGCTTGGATCCCTGGAACAATTTAGCAAAGATGTTTTATAACTATTACAATCTTTTTTCTTATAATTCTTTTATTTGGATCATGCATAACATATTGCCTTCTGAACTTTATTCTCACTGACCACCAATCCCTCTGCAGATGGTCCATCATCCTTCTGACCCAACTATGTATATTGGATACTCTGACTGACCTTCTGGACCAAAAAGTTAGCTAGGATAGAAACCCTGACTCCCTCCCCTTGATGGATCTCCTCAGCAAAGAATAGCCAGAATGACTTAATGCCTCAATCCTCGCAATGATTTTAGAGTCTCAATTCTTGAGGGCAGAATTTTAGGCTTAGTTTGCCTAAGGAATGGGGGAGTCTAAATAATATATGGTGCCAGTTAATTAAAGGAACAAAGACTTCAATGTATAATATACCTATCACCATGTTAGGGCTCAGATCTAAAGCAATCCCACAAAGAACATTTCTTCTGATATCTGACCATGTTGCCATCTTAACTCCAGAACAAGGCATACTACATTCCTAACTGCCTTAGCCCCCAATCCAATGATATCAAGAAGAGAATGTTCTTTGAAGACCCTCCTGCCTTGGACTGGGAAGTGAATTAAATGAAGAATTTATATTCTGTGAATTTTTTACATAAAGAAGCCCAGAAGGGAACACTGATCATCTACAAAGAACAGAAAAATGTTTTGCAATTTCTAAGTAATTCTTAGTAAAATGGTGTCAAGCATTATAATCATTCCAGTTCCCAAGACCCCAAGAGTAACTCTTGGGTACATTAAACTATATCTAACCTCACACTTGGTACAGCTGACTTCGTAGCAGTATCAACTCTTGCTTGAAGGTGTAACTCTTGCTTGATCTACTTTATGATAAATTCTATCTATACCTCTTCACAGCCTATGAGTCTTGACTGAATTCTTTCATCAAGGGTATAAAGAACTGAGGACCAAGGAACTGAGAGTCCAGTTTCTTTCTGCATCAGGACACTGCATCCAGATAACAATACAGTACACTCATTAAGCAAACACAGATTGAGAATTTTGCAGGTTTAGAAGCTCCTCTAAGGATAGGAAAACTGGTATAAATCTGGAGGTCATTGGGGCTTGCTAAGACTGGAAAATCTTACTGTTAAATATCATCTTCCACAGCAACAGCAGACTGATAAAATCCAAAAGCAGATGTCAAAGTTTTAAACTGGAAACGAAAGTGATTTGCAAAATACAAATTGAATGTCATTTCCTTATTCTCTTTATCACAAGCCTATCTAGCCAAGCCGCAGAACTGAGCAAGGCCGATCAGGGAAATCATCTGCGTGCAAATGCTGACCCCTTGTGTCTACAGGCCAGTAAGTCCTGGGGCTCTCTGCTGAACGGCTTAATCTCGTTTTACAGCTCTGTATTTGTGTCAGTGATAACGCAAGAGCCAATACAAATGGATTGCCTGTATAATTCAGCCTGGGAAACTGTCCTGGGCGCAGAAAATGTATACCAGCTCTGCGTCCGTACACCTCAGCCGACCTGCCACCTACTTCCTAGATTCTAATCACTTGTTTCTTTTTCTCCCAGGAAGAAATATAATCATTGGAAGCAAATGAAGGCACATGTCAAAACCAAGCAAATGAATGAGGGCACAGAGAGTATGTTTAATTTCTCCATAGGTCACAGTCCAACTCTTAGGCTAGTCACTCATCCTGCTACCTGATTCTCACTCATTGTAGTTGGATTTACATCCATGGCCTGTGAGCTGCTATTTGCTTTCATGGATAATTCATTTGCTTCTCACACCACTTGACTTATATTCTTGTTTGACCTTAGAGAAGTAATGAGATTAACATTCAAAAAAATAATTGTTAGCACAGGATAAAAAAAACCATAGTGGAAAAAACTGTCAAATACTGCATTTGCTTATACATTCATTTGAGATATTTAAGTATGGACCATAAGGCCAGGACAGTACAGAATAATCTTCTGTTTCCTTCCCATCCCAACACCTTCTTCCTTCCTAGACAGGCGAACTCACCACCAGAAACTGCTCATGTGACTCCTCTTTATCGTCTTACAGGTTTCTATACTGGCTTTTGTCCTTTGGCCAGCATCCCAATACACCTAAAATATGGATTCACTTTACAGCTACCACTCTGAAAAAGGCAAGGCTATTAATCCCAAGCCACAGCAGTGAAACGTAAAATGCCATCCAAGTGGGAGTTTCAAACCAAGTCCTTCTCTCATTAATTCATGCAACAAATATGTGTTGAGCCTTGGTTCATCTAGGTGCTAGGATGAGTAAACACGATTCCTGCCTTTACAGGGCTCACATTCCAGCTGAAGAGACTGCTAACAAACTTGGAGTAAATTAGTAAATTATATAATACAACAGAATAAGGGAAGGTAGATTAGTGGGAAGAGCTGTGATTTTAAATATAGCATTTGATTAAATCTAAGACATCAACATTTGTAAGTCACAGCATTATTTTCTGGACCACTAGGAAAAATAGTGTCAATTAAGTTGTGTTTCAATGCCTAAAATGATAGTCCTGTGGCTTTTAAATGTATTTCATATATTCTCAATGACTTAGCAGTTTCTTCTGCTTTCTACTGCAATGCTTAGCAAATTATAGGTCATCCTTGGTGTGTCTCTGAGCAGCAAAATTAAACTCAGCCTTTTCTCCTCAGGGGCAACCTCCTTATGTAAAGTACATGGTTGTTGCTTTTAAAGGAAATGAAGAAATGGAGGGCAAACGCTGTTTCATTTTAACATCATTTTAAAACTAAAAAAGCTTAACCCTCCTCTACAAGCTGGGATGAATAAACAAAAGTAGAAATAACTTAATTTTCAAATATAGGATAAAACTTTGGCTGAAGACATTTAATATCATTTACTAAAGAATCAATCAGTTGTTATTATTTTCTCATTTTGCCATGGATAAAGAATTCGTGTGCTTTATTTTTAAGTGAGGTTAAAAATTTTTATCATTATTTAAATAATTACAAGCTATGTGAGGGTAGAAATGCTAATATTTTAAAATAGAACTGTTAGAGTTCTTTTTTAAAATGTGGAATTGAGATCATTTTTCCACTGTCAAAATATTTGCTTCAGTCAAATACAAGTCCCATTGCCCTATTCCCATACCTCCTTCATAAGAACTTCTGGTCTCATGTTCAATCACATCATAATTTTCCCCTTGCTCTCCCTGCCATGACTTCTACTCCCATCTCCACCTCTAGATCCCCTTCCCATCGCTACAAAGTCTATCTCTCTCTGCAGTAGTTGATATAGTGTGTCAATTTGAGACATTTGAAGCTTAACTGAGTAACTCAGCAGTTCTACATCCTGGGGTGTAGAAGACATGCTCTTAGAGCTCTAAGATGTTCACTGTGCCAACTTGCGAAGTTTAGAAGTTTAACTAAGTGACTCAGAATGGAGCCTGTCCCTGTGCAAGAGGAGGGACAGAAGCTGATGTGAGTGCTATACCCACCCTGGGGAGGGAGTGCAGGGTAGCCTGCATACAGTACAAGGGAGGAAAAGAGGCTTGCTCGCCTTCCCGCTTTGCTCTTGTGGCTTTTGCTGTCCTCCAACACCAAGAACTGCTGCCCCTCTGCCAAGCCCCCCTGCCTTGAAGCCAGCTGATTATGGAATGAAACGTCCACAAACTGTGAGATAAATAAACCTTCCCTTCCTTAACTTCAGACATCAGATATTATGTCTTAGCAACAAGAAAAAAAGTAACCAACACACCCCACTTCTCAAGTTCTTGCTCTCACTCAAGGTAGGAATGTATGAGTGAAGTCAAGCTGACTTAAAACTGAGTATCTCTCCAACACCCAATGAGGAACTCAGAGAATGATAGTGTGAGGCAGAGGTTTAGTGAAAATACTGCAAAGGTGAGAACAAAGCTATTCAGCAACAACTTGCCAGGGAGAGCTTGAAAGTGAGTTTCTCAGGATGGTCTCCTTGCTCTGCTGATTTTTGTAGGGTTTCAAGCCTATCAGAGTTTTGCTCTGTGTTTCTGGGATGAACTTGTTGCTAGGAAGGGATAACATTTATGGAATTTTGGGGGATTTCTGAAATTAAGGAAGGAAAGGTTTATTTAGCTCACAGTTTGTGGACATTTCATTCCATGGGAACCCCAAAAGGGAGATGAAGGGTGGGGAGTAAGCACTATGATTCAGCCTGGCCTCATGGAGAGCTGAGCATACCACCTTGGATTGTGAGGTACAAACAATTTGAGTTGGTTTTATTTAGGTAATATTTTCTAAGAGGGAGATATTTTCAGGTTGAGACATGGTATTAATACCACTAAGTAACACTGAGAAATTTCTTTGGTTTTTCAATCTCTTATACATTTCATTGTGTGTGACCAAAGCCATGATTTAGTGTCTTTAACACATCTTTAATACTCACCAAAGGTGGGTGGGGAGAGAAAGAGAAAAGGCCACTTGCCTTCGTGTTTTGTAGGCTCAAACTTATCTAGGATTGAAAAATAGTTTCTTGCTTTGACATTATTTCTTTTTGTGATTAGTATCTACAATGGCAGAAGATTTGAAGTCATTATCTAAAAATTCCATTTATATAAAGTTGATTCTTGAAATATGATCAAGCTATATGTTAAAAGTTTAAATTTTTTAAAAAATTATGACAGTAAAAAATTGCCATTAATCTCTTCTAAAATGCTCTCTCTTGCTTTGGACATACTTATCTCATTATTTTGCCACTTTTTGAAACAGATCTGGACGTCCCTTTTTGCAAATGTCTTGATGATGCACGATCAAAATTCAGTGAATGTGGTTGTCAAGCTCCATCCAATGGAAAGGCAAGCTCATAAATAATTACAGTGCATCTATATCATCTTATACACTGGGTCCAATATCATCCAATTTCTGGCCCTTACCAAAAGTCAAAATGACCATGAAAGGTAAATGTTTTGAATCAGTTCAGGACATCGGGGCAGTAACAATAGCAGAAGTAAAGACACTCACGAAAGAACACTTCCAGAGCTCCTTCAGAAAGTGGTATGAATGGTTAATAATTGTGTTCAAAGAAAAGAGAATTATTAATGGCAATGTCTTTTGCTGTAATACATTTTGTAAAATTTAAATATTTATTGTATTTTTCAATCATTCCTCTTAAGTGTAAAAAGCATCATTTGAAAGAAAGACATCCAGAAAATTGTAATAGAGGTGGTTTGAGGGTATGGCATGGAAATGGGAACCGCTCTAGCAAGGACGCCTATGAATTGTTACCTAGGCACAGCAATGTGACCTAAAATTCAAAAGAAAACTGTTATTTCTAATTCAACCTCCAAGCTAGTTTTCAGGAAAACATACATAGTATCTTGATCCCTACTCACTCTGTTATAAACATTAATTTTTCAAAACAAAACAGAGAGAGCGGACCAAGATTTTTAGGATAACATTTTTAAGATAAAAACTTGAACTAAATTTATGTGAGCCATAGGGAAAAGGAGAAAAGAAAGAAGGGAAAAGATTATATGTATGCATATAAACATATATATGTGTATGTATATATATGTATATATATATGTATATATATATATATATATATATATATGGTAGATAAGTATACTAATCTGTTAGTTCAACCAAAAGAACAGTTTGTGTTTTAATTATTTGATAATGTTTTCATGCCTAAATCTTGTAATCTGAACAACTACTTTGAACATAACAATAGGCAATATATTAATTTAATATATTAAATTAATATTGTTCTTATCCTTTTTGTTTTTTTGTTTTCTGTTTTTAAAATTTAAAAAAATAAATTTATGTAAGCCACTGTTTCCAACAAGAAGGGGATAAACAAAAGATAGCCATTTTCTCCATTTACTATTAACAATTAAAATGTAAATAATTCCCACCAATAATGATGATTGTATGCTGAAGCCATACAAATTATCCTTGAACACAAATTATCCTTCTGAATATACTCTCACAGATATTCAAATTCAAGAAAATATACTTTTATTTTACCTGGGGTCAGAATTTCTCCATGAACTTGTTTCTGTTAAGTTTTTTACCGTGATTTCAAATGTACCCTAAGAATATTCACTGATGTTTCCCTGGATGTCTGAAGTAATGATACATTTTGGATATAAATTATAACTATTCTATCAGTTTCCATGATTATTTATTCAGTAACGATCACCATAAGTTTAGCATATGGATTTATAGGTGTGACGTAAGTTAATTCCTAATTACAAAATGGTCATAGCAGAGCACATATTTCATAGTACCAGAACAAGACTTTTCTGCTAACTGGCTTTGCCTACTGATGTGGAAAATGTGAATGTTTCTTGCACACCAAGGAAGTGATAAAGAAAAGGGCTGTGCCATCTTCCTTTGGAGGTTATGCAGCTAAGGTAAACAGCTACAACCAACCAAAGTGACTTCGGCTGCGTTTTTCCCTGTTGGTCATTTTTCCTATGGGGACCCAAGAGTCACTTGGATGAATAAATACACCATGAATATTACTGGATTTCTAAGTTTGTTAGGAGCCTTCAAGCTGATTCAGTCCTTACTAACACCTTGCAGTTCCAGAGATTTATAACCAGGATCGTTGAGTTAGTAACTCATTAAAAATTAACAGAAATAAGAATTGAACAGACTGGTGCAACTCAGAACAAAGATGATATACATGTTAACCTCCGAGGCACTGTTGAGGGCAGAAGGAGTCCATTGTTTTCAGTATCAAGCTGCTGCACAAGGACCTGAAGTGAAATGGAACAGTTTGCCAGAGGCTTCTGAGATAAAAGTAGACTCCCGCAGAAAATGTTCCGGATGCTCGGATGACAACAGCGCAAATTAGATAATACTATGTCCTTGTGTAATTGTTGCCATTACATGTTGCAAAATATAACCTTGAGAAAAACAGCTAAGACATAGCTTGGTTGTACTTCCTTCTTTATCTCAACACTGCTTAAAATATCCTGACTAGTCATCTTTTCCTGCTTCGTAGCCCATAGTCACAAAATCTTTCTGTTATGCTGTCCAGATTAAAGGGCTGTGAGTGAAACAGCTGGCAGGGGCCTGAATTCAGTCCCTGGCCCTGAGCGTGTGCGGGTTGAAACCCAGCACACAGGGAAGACTTGGAACGTCACTCTCAGGCTGTAAGATCATGCCCCACATCTGAAATCACCAGAAGATGCATGGGGTGTCCCCACGGGCCTAACTGGCCAGGCCCAGTGAACTCCAAGCAGCTGGCAGGGCCCTGAATTCAGTTCCAGGGAACTGGGACACAGGGAAGCCTTGGAACATCACTCCCAGGTGGTAAGACCACACCCCACATCTCAAATCACAGGAAGACACATGAGAGTTCCCAAGAGCCTAACTGACCCATGACCAACTAACTCCAAGAGACTAGCAGTTCCCTGCTGTCTGTCCCAAGAGCCAAAAGTGGGCAGGTGATTCCCAGGCCACAGGGGAAGCTTTGAAACATTGCTTGAAACCTGGAAACATAGGAAAATGACAAAATGAAAGAGCAAAATGCAATCTCAAACTTCCAGCCCAACCCAGGCAAGCCTAGGAGACAAACACAAAGAAGAAAACATAAGCCATACACCTGAAATTCCTAAAGTGATAACAACTGAAGTAAAGAAACAACTCTGGGAAGCTAAAAAGAACTCAAATCAGAAATAGTCTCCCAGGTAAAAGAAGAAATGATACATGTAAAGAAAGAAATACTAGACACATATAAAGAAGACATACTTAAAAAATTACAGGAATAATGCAAAAAGATGAAAACTCTGAATGAACAATATAAGAAACAAACAATGCATGAAGCAGATTCAAAGAGATATACAGGAAATCAAAAATTCCATTGAAAATTGGCAAAACCTCCTCAACAAAAGTGAAGATACAATTTCAGACCTCAAAGATAAGATTGCAGGTAGTGAACAGGAAAGGAAAGATCTTTTAAAAATAACAAGGAACCAGGAAATAACAATTCAATAACTGCAAGATGATGCAAAGAAAAACAGAAGATTGATAGGTATAAACAAAAAGGGAGGTGACAACACAAATGGTATTAAGAGGCTATTTACAGAAGTAATAGCTGAAAATTTCCCAATCATGAGAATGAAAACTGACATATAGATCAGTGAAGCATATAGAACTCCACATAATCATAACCAAAATAAAACTACACCAGACATATAATAATCAATATCCCAGAAATCCTACATAAGAACAGAATATTAAAAGCTGCTAGAGAGAGAGAGACTGATCATGTATAAAGGAAAGCCTATTAGAATCACAGCACAGAAACACAAACAATGAAGTCTAGAAGAGCATGGAGTGAAGTATTTCAGATCCTAAAGGAAAACAACTTCCAACCCAGACTGATATACCCTGCAAAACTGTCCTTCAAAATGGATGGAGAAGTAAGATACTTCCACAGCAAAGAACAGCGGAAGAACTTCATGACCACCAAATCAACCCTGCAAGGAATATTGAACGAAGCAAAGCAAACAATTAAACAGAGTGGAAAGATAAAGAATCAACAGCAGAAAGATAGCATGTCAAAAGTAAACCAATATATATCAGTTATGACCATTAATGTAAATGGCCTCAATTCACCAATTAAAAGAAACTGACTGGCAGAATGGATCAAGAAATAACATCCAACCATATACTGTATACAGGAAACCCATTTAACCTAAAAAGGGAACTCATAGACTGAAAGTCAAAGGATGGAAAAAATACTCCATGCAACAGGATACAAAAAAAAAAAAAAAATGGAGGGGTAGCTATTCTGTTTTCAGACAATGTGAACTTCAAACTAAGAATGATCCAAAGAGATTAAGAAGGTCACTACATACTACTTAGGGGGAAACTTCAAGAGGAAGAGATAACAATCTTAAATATATATGCACCAAATTTGGGAGCACCTAGCTATACAAAACAAATATTAACAAAAATGAAAAATCAAATAAGCAATAACACAATTATAACAGGAGACCTTAACATGCCACTGACACAAAGGGACAGATCAACTAAACAGAAAATCAGCAAAGAAATAACAGAACTGAATTACACCTGTGAACAAATGGACTTGATAGACGTATATAGAGTGTTCCACTGAACAACATCAGAATATACATTCTTCTCAGCAGTACATGGAACATTCTCAAAAAACACAACATCTACTAGCCCACAGAACATGCTTAAGTAAATGCAAAAGAATTGAAATTATCCCATACATGTTATTGGATCATAGCATCATGAAAATAGAAATTAATGAACAAGAAACTGCAAAAACACCACAAACACATGGAAAATGAATAATACACTCTTGAACAATCAGTGGGTCACAGAGGAAATTAAAGAAGAAATTAAACAATATTTACAGTCAAATGAAAATATAAATACATCTTACCAGAACCTATGGGATACAATGAAAGCAGTCCTCAGAGGAAAATTTATTGCAGTGAACTCCCAGATCAGGAAAACAGAATGAAAACAAATAAAAAACCTGGTGCTACACTTCAAACATCTAGAAAAAGAAGGGCAAGCCAAGCTCAAAGCCAAAACAAGGGAGGAAATTATAAATGTCAGAGCAGAAATCAATGCAATAGAGACTAAGGAAACAATACAAAGAATCAATGAATCAAAGAGTTCATTCTTTGAAAGAATAAATAAAATTGATAAGCCCCCTAGCCAACCTTATTTTTAAAAGGAAAGAAAAAACTCAAATTCATGCAATAAGGAATGAAAAGGGTGATATCACTACAGACCCTGTGGAAATACAGAAGATCATCAATACCCATTTTGAAAACCTCTACTCTCATAAATTCGATAACACAGAAGAAACGGACAGATTCCTAGAAACATACGAATTACCAAAGCTTGGTCAAGAAGATGTAAAACTATGAATAACCCAATTTCAATTAATGAAACTGAAAATGTAATTAAATCCCTACCAACAAAGAAAAGCCCAGGTCCAGATGGATTCACTGCAGAATTCTACAAGAAATTCAAAGAAGATTTAATGCTGACACGCCTGAAACTCTTCAGTGAAATTGAAAGGGAAACAATTCTCCCTAAGTCATTCCTGGAAGCAAACATTACTCTAATACCAAAGCCTGAGAAAGACCCAACTAAAAAAGATAACTACAGGCCAATCTCCCTAATGAACGTAGATGCAAAAATTGTCAATAAAATATTGGCAAACAGAATGCAGCAAATCATCAAGAAGATTATACACCATGACCAAGTGGGATTCATCCCAGGAATGCATGGATGGTTCAACATATGCAAATCAATAAATGTAATCCACCATATCAATAGAGCCAAAAATAAGAACCACATGATCATTTCTATAGATGCAGAAAAAGCTTTTGATAAGGTCCAACACTTATTCATGATAAAAGCTTTACAGATAATTGGAATAGATAATTTTTACCTCAATATGATCAAAGCCATCTATGACAACCCAACAGCAAGCATCATATTAAATGGCCAAAAACTTAAAGCCTTTAACCTAAAATCAGGAACAAAACAAGGATGTCCATTATAACCACTCCTATTCAATATAGTGCTGGAAATACTGGCCAGAGCAGTTAGACAAGAGAGAGAAATAAAAAGAGTAAGGATAGGAAAAGAAGAAGTTAAATTATCATTATTTGCAGATGACATGAAACTCTACATAGAAGACACCCAAAACTCCATTGAAAGACTCCTAGGTATAATAAATAAATTCAGTAATGTAGCTGAATACAAAGTCAGCACTCAAAAATCAATATCATTCCTATACACTAACAACAAAACCACTGACAGAGAAATAACAGAAGCCACACCTTTCACAATAGCATCCAACAAAATAAAATACTTAGGCGTTAATGTAACAAAAGAAGTAAAAGATCTGTTCAAGGAAAAGTATAATACCCTGAAAAAAGAAAAAGAAGAGGACCTCAGAAAATGTAAAGATATCTCTTGTTCATGGATAGGAAGAACAAACTTTGTGAAAATGCCCATTTTCCTAAAATTGTTATACAGATTTAATGCAACTCCAATCAAAATGCCACTAACATACCTCAGAGATCTAGATAAATCACTTCTAAAATTCATCTGGAACCAGAAGAGACCTAGAATAGCAAAAGCAATTCTAAGCAACAAAGGCAAGGCAGGAGGCATCACAATCCCTGACTTGAAGTTATACTATGAAGCCACTATAATCAAATCAGCATGGTACTGGAATAAAACAGACCTAAAGATCAAAGGAATAGATTAGAAGATACAACTACAACTACAAACACAATCATCCACCTTATCTTTGGTAAAGGGGCCAAACATGTCCACCTGAAGAAAGATAGTCTCTTCAATAAATGTTGCTGGAAAAATTGGCTCTCCACATGCTGAAAGCTAAAACTAAATCCACGCCTATCACGATGTACTAAACTAAAGTCTAGATGGATCAAAGATCTAAATATTAAAACAGAAACACTAAATCTGTTGGAAGATAAAGTAGGTAAAAATCTTGAAGACAGGGAGGTAGGTAGAGAATTCATGAACAAGAATCAAACTGCACACAAAATACTTCACAGAATCAGTAACTGGGATCACATCTTATTAAAGAGTTTTTGCATGTCAAAAGAAATCTCCAGCATAGTAAAAGAAAACCTACAAATTGGGAAAAAATCTTAGTCAACTGTCCCTCAGACAAAGGACTTCTGTCTAGAACATATAAAGAATTTTAAAAAAGCAGATTCCCCAAATTCAAAGACTCATTCCAAAAATGGGCATCTGAGATGAATATACAGTTCTCAAATAAAGAAATACAAATGGCAAATAAATACATGAAAAAATGCTCAGCATCATTGGTCATTACAGTAATACAAATTAAAACAACACTGAGGTTCCATCTCACTCCAGAAAGAATGGCCAGGATAAAGAAAACTACCAACAACAAATGCTGGAGAGGCTGTGGGAAAAGAGGAACTCTTCTGCACTGTTGGTGGGAGTGTAGACTGGTGCAACCACTGTGGATGTCAGTCTGGAGAGTCCTCAAAGCTGGGATTGGAAGTCCCATTTGACCCAGCTGTTTCACTTCTGGGCATATTCCCCAAAGAACTGAAAACATCATACTACAGTGATATATGTGCACCCATGTTTATAACAGCACAATTTGTAATAGCCAGATCTTGGGAACAACCTAAATGCCCATCAGCTGAGGAATGGATAAAAAATGATGTGATATTTTTACAATGGAGTACTACTCTGCTGTAAAGAATGATCACATTGAGATATTTATAAGCAAAAGGATGCAACTTGAGACCATGCTTACAAGTGAAATAAATCATACTCACATGTATAAATACCATATAGTCTCCCTAGTATAACAAATGGTAAGAATACATAAGATACAAAAAAGTCAATAAATACAGTGAAAGAATAATAATCTGCTTAAAGGAGGAAAATAATATCTCAGGGAAAATTGGGAAAAAAGAAAAAGGAAATGATAAGAAAAATGTCTAAAACTATGTAAACACACTTATGCTGGCTAAGATGATTGCACTACAAACTCTATAAGTTCTTGGAACAAAATAGTTAACATTCATAGGATTGAAACAATTGTGCATATTATTGTATGGTGATCTGAGGAACTTTTGAAGATCATTATGTAAAATAACAACCCTAGTTATGCTCATACCACATTATTTTGAAGGCCTATATTGTCAGTATCCTGGGCTCTTTGCTATTGTTGCTATATGTCTTTTTCATTTCATGTTTTTCTAAGAATTTGTTTTGTTCTATTTTTTTATTTTTCCTTCTAATACAGAAAGGATAAGTATACATGTAGAGACTCATGCATGCTTAGAACTTCTAAAAAGTTTCTGAGAATCAATTATACAATGCACGATGAAATAAACAGCTACTTTGGAGAAAAAGAGACACTAAGGTACCCAGTGCTGATTTCATAGGGTCATGCTGTGAAATCCAGCAATACTATCATTCTTTGTTCAGAGTGATTTTAGTCTGTTTTGGTTTTTTTAATTTCAACATACATGAAGGTATGGATAGCTATTTTGAAGAGAATGAGAGACATCATGGCAGCCATTGTTGACTTCCCTAATGTCTGGTCTCGAAGACCTAAAATGCCTTCATCGTCCCATTCTGATCAGCTTAATACTATTTTATTTTGTATGAATTCATTGTGTGTGAAGATATGGACAACTATTTGGAAGAAATCAAGAGACAATATGATAGACCGAAGATCTCCGGTTGTCTTGCTTTGAAATCTGTGTCTCTTACATTGTTATCTTATGATCTGTTTTGTTCTGTTTTTGTTATTTTTAATTTTACCCTCTTTAAAAGTGGAATTTAAAAAAAATAATGGGCCATGAGTGCAGCAAACAAAGTTTGGAGGTTGAATGACCCAAACCCACGAGCTGAAAGCTCTTAGTTCCATTCTATCTATAGCTGCCTGCCTCTCTCCATCAGGAGCGTGGTAGGCATTTGGAGGGTCTCCTGCTTGAAAGATGGCCACTTTCACTGTCCCAGGTTTCTACTCTATAGCGCTGGGCAGACAGGGTCACATATGAAGCTGCACCTGCAGGCCAGACACAGACGATCTCTATCCCGGGGACGCTGCTCTTCTCAAAAGCGGGGGACGAAAACGCATCTACCTACACGGAACAAATCTGTCTGTGTTATTTGCCAATGTATTCCCAACTGCAAGTTCCATGTTAAGTCACTTAAGCACTTGAGCTTTGCCCAGATCTGGCTATTTCTCTGCTTAAACAAGCCTGAGTCTTACACTTTTAGGTTTTTCCCCAGCTCATTGGGTGATTTTAGCTTAATCACTTACTCCTCCACACTTTCATTTTCCATCTAGTCTGTGCAGTGTTATAACCAGTGAAACCAATACCATGAAGGATCCCCTTCCAGGAAGCTTAAGATTCTTCCTGAAGACTAGCTGGTACCCTTCACAAAACCCAGTGAAGAAAGTGCTGTTATGCATACCAGTTGTACATTTGGATTCCAGAGGCAGATACCGACACACATTAAACACTTTTCTTGGGTCACATGCTGTATTTCCTTGACAGCCATTATCAAAAAGCCCCTGACTATCCTCTTTGGCACATGCCATTCAGATCTAGTCGGATGGCTGAAGTTCTTAGTGTCAGCATCTGGCAGTAACCAACAGCTTTAATAATTGCCAATAAAAGTGGAGACTGGACCTCTCACTATACCAGAATGTATTAAGAAAGACAGTTTGTTGGTTTTCTCAGAAGTAGTTTTTATTTCCAAGTCAACCCAAGTGCTCTTTCTGTAACCAAAATTTAGCAGCACCCATAGGCAGGTGCATGGGAGAGCCCTCAGAACACTGTCCACTGTCGCCATGCACAAAACCAAACATCTAAAGAGCCAGAGTGGCACAGAGATTGACACAGGAACATGAGACATGGTCTTGCCAAGGTGCAAAGGTCTCAGCAAGAACTCCAGGAGCCAAGTCTCTCCAGCACAAACAGCCAGGCAAAAGGTCTTCCAAGAACAGAGTGTTCTGCTGTGTTGCCAACAACCTGCTGGTCAGGTCAGCCCGGCTCACAGAGCACCTCTTCCTGCGCTCACCCAGAGGAAGTGCATCGAGGGCCTGAGGAAGAGGAGGTGCACAGATGACCTCGGAAAGACAAAGTGCACAGAACTGCAACCTGCAGCACCTATCTTTGAGGAAGCAGTGATACAATCAACATTTTCTTCTCCAGACTCAGAGTCAATATGCTTTATCTAATACATCCATTCAGCTTCAAGA
This sequence comes from Dolichotis patagonum, assembly GCA_004027295.1. Taxonomy (NCBI): domain Eukaryota; kingdom Metazoa; phylum Chordata; class Mammalia; order Rodentia; family Caviidae; genus Dolichotis; species Dolichotis patagonum. Next base: position 68,394 of record PVJX010004389.1, on the reverse strand, counting down.
GTTACCTGTATTTTGAGCCCATCCTGGTGAAATTCATAAGCTTTATTAATATTTGCTATTGATCTAGTAAGCTTGAATCACAAAGGAGGAAGAAGATAATAAACGAAGCAAAACATGAAGAAAGCAGATACAGACCAGCATCAGGTGGCACCAAGCTTTAGGTCAGAAAAAAAAGAACTCTGTGGAAGCAGGCCCGGGGGTTTAGCTCTTACCCTGAAAGATTTGAAACTGAAGCTTGAAACGCACCAGTGGATTTGAAATATGAGAGCAGGATTTTTCAAAGATTTTTTCCTCTTTTTTTCGTTTAGTATTTTAACCTAATATTAAAAAAATGATACTAAAAATTTCTTAGTAATTGTAGCCTAACAATTTCAGTGTGACAGATTTCAGAAATATAAATATGGACATTATCAGTAAAGTGTATTCACACTCTTCATTTCTCATCTCTCAACTTACTCCATAGCTATGCTTGTCGCAAAGAATTCTGATTAAATAAGGCTGAGACAAAAGAGAGAATTGTTTAAAAATTTTCTCAGCTTTGGAAGCATAAAAAAGAACATTTCAAGTAACAGTCTTTCATAGGTTCTCAGAATAGGGGTGCTGTCTTATATATAGCTCTCTGATGGTGTCCAGAGGATTTTGCCAAGTCACAGGTGATAAAACAATAGAGGAGTACAATGATTGATTTGAAGTCAGAAATCGGTTTCTCAGATACCTGATTTGTAAGTGAGAAAAAGGTCCAGTGTACCAGTCGCCGTTTTCCCGATACGGCAGGCCAGGTGTGAACCAGGCAGTGCCCTTCTGGTAAGGAAGCCACCGCCAAAGAGGAGCTATGTTACGCTCCACAGAGAGCACAGTGCAGCTGCCTGCAGTACCGAGGCCCCGCCTGTCTCCCCGCAGGAATGTGGACACCTTATCTCGGCTGTTGTGTTTTTGACTTTGTGGCATCTTCCTCCCAGGCCACCCAGGAGCATAAATGCTGTCCTAAATTTTTTCCTTTCTTTGGCATACTAGAAAATTCTCAGGAGTTAACTGATACAGAAAAATAATAAAGTATGCAACATAATTCTACATAGTGTCCATCGCCATTCTACAGCTGTATGGAGACGGAGACCATGACTGGTTCTCGTTATTAAATGAAATACTTACCTTTGCTTCCCTTGATTAGAAATAGGAGGGAGAAATCAGGGTAAATGGGTTTGTACTGCAGCTTAATGGCAAATTAAACTCCCTGCCTCTCCCTGTGTGTGTGTGGCTGTGTGATTCACTTCTGTTCTCATGTTGGAACAGACTCTTGGAAACTCCAGAGGAAGTTTCACTTTTGTTTTATCTCAGTATCATTTTCAGGTTTTTATAGTATCAGGGTTAAAGCCCTCCATTTAAATTGTAACCCCAAAAGTGTGCCTAGTGAGTTTTCTCCTGTACCTTCCATTTCAGGTTGTAGCGATTAAACAAACTCACAATGTCTGCAAAACAGCTCGCAGCCCCGCCTGCTGCACACACTTGGTGGCCAGTGTTTAATTCACTGAATTAATGGAAAGCGTCCCGCTTCTGCTTCCCAAATGTACTTCCTGACCATTCACAGTTCCCAAGTGGGATCTTCCACTCCTTGATTAGTAGAAAGAAGCTGTAAGTCCTCAGACATTCACAGGAAGGCCTAGACTGGCACTAGTCTTTGAACTCCAAATCAAGTGCTCTTTCGTTTGCTTTATCCCCCCAAAATATGAATCATAAATAAAAACTGAGAATCACATGTAGATAGCCCTCAAAGCACACTTGGGCTTATTAGTGACGGTAAAATTCTCCTAGTAAAACTTCTCTGGGGACTATAGAACCTTAGCACTGTGGATTGGAAGTGCGTTTTCCTTCCAATAGAAACCACTAGAGGGCGGTGCACGCTTTGGAACAGCCACCCACTCCTGGGTCAAACTGCAGTGGAAATCTACAAAGTTTGACATTCTTATTAACAGTTTCGAATCAAACACGACACACAGAACAGTACAGGCCAATATCCTTTATGGTTGTGTCAAAAGGTGCCTGAAATGGATATTCACCTGTGGGCCTTTCTCCGTTTTCCTCCTTCCCCAAGCGTGAAGGCTTAACAGTTAGTAACTGGAAACTCACTTTATAGTATCATGCTAACCTGGTGAAGTAAAATATATTTATAAGTAAAAGCGGAACCACAGAACAGAGAGAGACAGACTGTTAGCAGAACACTGCTACAGGCTGAGTGTTGCTGGGGTCAAAGGAAGGGCAGGGATCTGGGCTTACAGGGTAGGCAAGGGAAGCCACAGAGGCCCATTCATTTCAGCAAAGGAGGTTAAATGTCCTTTGTTAGGCGGGAGAGAAGGACAGGGTCCCACTGGCACTGTTTGGGTATCCACGGGGAGAGGCAGATAGATGGGAGCAAATCTAGAAACCAGGAGCAGTCAAGGGGCTGCCGGATTGTTCCAGCCAAGAGCAGCACCCAGGAAGAACCATCAGGATGCAGGGTGACCAGTTAGGTGAAGGAGGTGAGGGAGGGAAGAAATCAAGGCTGACATTTTACTTTGGTTACTGAGTCACACAAACCGAGATTGAGCTTGGAGGGAAGTGATACATTTTAGTTTTGAGACTCTGACTCTGAAATATCTGGAGCGTACTCAAGCAGAATGCCCTGCAGGAGATGGTATTGGTCTGAAGCTGGGGGGAGGCATTTGAGTTGGGGAGTAAATGCGAGACTCATTAGCATACAGGTGGTAGCTGAAATGCTGCGTTTGGATAAATGCGCCCAAGAAGCTCAGTAGAGTACTGAGAAGAGCAGTGGGCTGAAAGCAGACACCTGGGTAACACTGGTGTGTAAGTGGTGGGTGGAGGAGAGGAGCCCAGGGTTGAAAAAGAACAGAAACAATGAAGGCGAACAGAAGATAAGACTGTTGGGCGCAGTGGAGCATATAACCAGCCTTGAGAATACCCCAGAAATGTGCAGCAAGACAAAATTACAAAATATCTACTGGATTTCAGGACTTGAAGAATACAGGGGGCCTTAATAAGAATACAGGAAAAGCACACAAAGCGGTCAGTATGCATACACGTTTAAGATGTATAAATGAAATGGAAGGAGATGGGACATGCACAAGAGGGGATGTGGGAGACACCAGTAAACACCAATAAGCTGTACTCTGAGGTCCCAGATGCCTACAATAGCAAAGGGCGATGGTTCGGGAGTAGGGCTGGCCGTGGAGCAGGCACCACCAGGACTGGCCTGCAATGAAGGTCGTCACTAAACCTCAGTCTGGAGAAAGACGATAAGGGATGTGGCTGCATCTCAGTGTGAAGGTGTGGGGAGGCGAGAAATTGAAGGAGCTCATGCTCCATCGTGTCCATAGCAGGATCATTTGCTGATATAGCGTGTTTCCGAAGGCTCCTTTTACTATAGGAGAGTCTCCCATAAATGGACAAGCCAGCCTTTTAGTTCCTGGCCTTGCATTTACGAATGAAGATGACTTTTTGGGCTTCTGGATTGAATATGAGTTTCCTGGATAGAGAATGGCAGTGCCTTCCCAGGTTTTTGTTTAAAGATTCTATAAAGAGTCCTTACTCTTCCTACTCTTCCTACCATGTACCCATGTCCCTATTTACACACAGAGAAAGAGATGATATTGGAATCGAAGGTGAGTGACAGGACCTGGGGTTGAGGTCCTTGGAATACAGAAAGCAGCAAGTGCTAGCACATTGTGCAAGTGGATGAAAGCCAGGCCTTTCCAAGGCAGTTCCCTGAAGATGCAAGATCTCCCATGGGTGGTATACGGAAGGGAAGGGTCCTGAGATTCCCCAGGGATAAGAGCCAGGCCAGATTGCTCTGGTCGCACAAGGACTGCAGTAGGACTGCATGGGCCTGGGAATGGGGCCTCCAGCTTTCAAATGGACCATTCTGGTCTGGACCACAAAAACTAAGCAGGGACCATTACAAGCCAGAGAAGGGAGGTCTCTCTCCTCGGACGCTCAGACTAGGACATCTGCCAGGGATGCCCGCCAGGCTCTGGAGAACAAGGCCTCTGACAACCGCTGATACTGAGCCCTGCCAACCTGGAGGGGAAACTTTGAACTTAATTTAAAAAAAAAAATTAAAAACCAGATAATATGACAGTTCTTCCAGCTGATTATGGTGAAAAGAGCTTTCATTTTCAAGATGCCTTAATTTTCTTGACAAGTAGGTATAGGTATCAAGTTTGCTGATAGCAAAGAGGGTTTGGAATAGATGTTGAATTGAGGCTTTGAGACGCATAGAAGTATTTTTTAAATATAGTCTTTAGACTCATGCAGTCAAAGGTGTTTGGAAGGGACCTGCCCATTCCTGTAGCCGAGGCCCCGTGGCTTTTACACACACTTCACAGGCAGGAATAAGCAATGCTCAGAGAAGCTGGCACACCCGCCTAAGGCCACACAGCCTCGAAGAGCTTTAGGCTGTTCTGACTCGCTCTACCTCAGTTAAAACGGACACTCTTTTGAGCAGCAGCCATCTGCGTGATCACAGAGCCGTGTGCACCCCGCTCTTCCTAAGTTGCCCTGCGTTAGGATTTCACCACAAAAGCTTGGCCGACCCAGCTGCCTACACACAGCCTAGTCCTGGTCCCTGGATACACCTGACACCAGGAGGCTATGCAGGCCAGAATCAGGTGGACACCGGCCTCAGTCCAGCACTGTATTAGGAAAAAGGAGACAGCAGAATCAGACCCAAGAAGGCCCTAGGCGGCATTCCTTTCCAGCCACTCCACTTTCCCAGGAGGAAGCAGGGCCTCCCGGCAGGCCGAGCACCTCTCCAGCACCGAGAGCATCTAGATCAACAGGAAAAAGCAGCTCCTTCTTTCTCTTTTGGTTTTTGTTTTTGTTTTCTCCTAAGTCTCTTTTCCAAACACATAGCTCCTCGTTGGACTGGGCAGAAAACAGCAAAAGCCTTCCTCATGAAAACTGCCACAAAGCACACCATGTCCAGGTCACTGTAACTCAGGCTTGCTGCGTCCTGGAAGGGCGGACACAGCAGAGGTGCACCCCCTTAACTGGGTCACTGCTTCCCGCAGAGGAGAGGGGAGGGAACAAGCGAAATTACACTTAGCAGATGGGATATTAATGGAATCAGGTATTGTCAAGGAGAGAAGCTATAAAAAGACTAGGGCTTCCCCTATAAAATTGGCAGCTCAAGCCTGGGGACCTGCAGGAGAAAAAGGCACACAACACAGGAGCAGAAATCAACACGCCCAGCATAAGAGGCCAAAAGGAAACCTCGTGGCTGAAGTCAAAGGTACAGATGGGGCCCAAGCCAGGATCCCAAGCTGTGCAGGGGAGGAGGGGGCAGGGTTGTCTGCTTAGACACCTTCTCAGCAAACGCAGGGCTCAGCAGGGAGGCCTGGGACAGCTCAGCAGGTCCCTGTGGAGCTGCTGGGGAGCTGACACAGTGTCACCAGTTGGAAGTGTGAGCCGGACATTTTTCTTCAGTGAAAACACCCCATCCTGTCACATTCCTCGATTTCCGTGTTGTTGCTCTGTTCCCAAGCCTGGATTCACACCTCGGTTCCTGGGATTTCTCAAAGCATAGCACACATACTGTGCCTGCAAGATGATCTGAAGTGTACACGATCATCTTTAGTAGTCAAGTTTATTTTCATACTCACTCAGTACTAATAACAAACAATCTTAGTTGCTTGCTTATGGTTAAGCAATTTACTCAAGCTGTAAAAAAAAAAAGAAGAAGAAGAAGTTTGAGTCAATTTAATACTGGTGAAATTAACAAAGGTTATAGACAACAGCCATCCATCAGGGAAGCATCAGGGAATTCTCCCAGACGTGTAGCAAAGTTGGCTGACGAGGCAGCTCTGTCTCACCATGAGTGTGAAGGGAAAACACAGGTGGAAGCACTGTTATAATAAACACGGTGACTCCTCCTACTCCACGCGGACGTCCTGCAGGTTTGCTGTGTTGATTGAGTTTGTTGAGGCAGTGGGATTTTTACTGATCTCTCATTTACACTTTCCGGATAAGCATATTTTATTTCCCTGCTTTCTAGTTGGGGCACCCCAAGGCCTCCTTATTGCAGATCACTTCTGGGCCCAGTGACTTGGCTCCTAACATAGCTTCCTACAGAAGGATCAGCACAGGAAGGACTGTTCTGCCTTCTGCCTGTGACACGTGGACTATGTGAGGGAAACAGACATTCACCCATGAGTGATTATATCTCCATCTTTCCTCTTTATCTCTTCATCATTTAAGGCTGAAAAAGCAAAACCAGTTAGACAAGGATTTAATCTATTGTAATCTCTGTATTGAAAACCCTTCCAAATCAGTGACATTTCTGTCTACAAATGTACTGGGCAGGGACAATAACTTGGTTCAATCCCAGGGTAAAGTTGAGATTCAGTAAATATTTAATGTTGTCAATGAAATAATTTCCTTAAATGATTACTTTTGATTGAGCTAGTTTTTTGCACAGGATAAATATAAGCAAAAAAGAGGTAGGCTTGTTTGGGGCTGGTGACCACATAGAGACAAGGAGGACAGGCAGCAGTGAAGCACGAACGGACCAATCAAATTGAAAAACAGAAATGATGCGGCATTTGGTTGAAAAGAGTTGAATTTTTTGTTGCCCATGCTGTTTTCAATTGACCGAGTTCCTTAATGCTATTGGGGTGGCCCCTGCCTCTGTCTTTTGGTTGTATAATTTGGAAGTAGGGGGTCCAATGGTACTGGCATTCTGTTAACTGTCACCTTCTCCTTCAGCGTGTTTTTATAGTGTTCTGCCTGTAAAGAAGGGAACAAGAGAGAAGCACATGTTCTGATACTCAAGGAAAAAGAAACGAGAGCTGGAACTCACTGAATCTGTCTCCAATTTACAAGTAAAGTTTTATGGTCTATGGGAAGTCACTGTGCCTCTCTGCTCCTCAGTTTTTCCCATGTGAGATAAGGATAGAACCCTGAGTCACAGTTTCTTAGCTGGAAGTCCACAGTTGATGACAGAGCTTTACAAGAAAATTTCTAAAATGGGGTATATTTTTTCAGTTTTTGTTTTTTATTAGTACGTGGCTGTCGTGCATAAGGATCATACTCCTTATGTGGAGTTGGTAGATGTGCATGGCATATCTTAATTCTCTTTCCATCCCTTTCCCATCTCTCTCTTCCCTCTCCCTCCATCTCTCTGGCCTCTTCCCATTTGCAAAAATTCTATTTCCCTATTCCCTAGTATATATCTTTTAATTTGTTTTTTATTAATGTTTTGAGTTTCCCATATAAGAGAAACTATGTGGTAAAAAAATAAATAAATAAAAATAAAATTGGATAAAAAATGTGGGATGTGAAAAATACACAATTTTTCTTTTCTTTTGAACGAGTCCATAATTTTTATCTGGCTTGAAAATGTCATGAACACTCTCTCTAGGTGTCTTTAAAGTCATTTCCTGACCTATCATTTTGTTATTGTAATAGGCAGAGAATCAGAGGAAGTAGTTGAGGCATGGACTGGTGTGACAGAAAACAGGCTTAGAATTTATTGCTTTCCTTATTCTTCTACCAATGATTTCCACCCATCACTTTCTTCATTTCCTCCCAAAGATGCCCTAGGGACCACATAGCCATAAACAATGGTTGCCTCCACAGAAGGAGGGATTCTGTGTGCAGCATACAAGATGTAGCAATTTCCCTGTTCTGAAATCTTGGTAAGAATTCTTGGACATTCATGAACTGCATTTGTCCAGCTCCCACTGTATCTTATTTCCATTAGCTTCAATTGAAGAGAAAATCCCTCATGACATTATCAAGCAAAGCTTTACAATGACTGAAGCCATATATATGCTGATTGCTAGAGGCTTCTAAAATCGTAGTGCCGGTTGGCTTCTAAAGGTACAGAGGCCAATGAACTGAGTTGTAACTGGAAGGAAAGGTGAAAAAGAGGTAATGCAATCGTCAGCATGATCACTCTATACTTCCTAATGGAAAGAATCAAGCGAATACTAAGCCTTCCCCTTCCCGCTGGCACAGAATTGGGGCGGGGGAGGCCAGGCAGGGGAAGCGCTTTTCTTCTGTCCATGTCTTAAGCCCAGTCACCTCTTAGTAGAGAAGGCAGAAACTATATCTTCGTGACCTACATAAAACTGCCATCTTTTAAATTGTCAAGCAACAGTAATTTAATATAGTTTAACCTAATATACACAGTACTTCCAAAGTGGACATTCTAGCCATTTTGGCATGGATAAGGTGTTCCTGACTCATCATTCTTTGACAGAAATAGTCAAGATTCTGGAGAAAAAGGCACATAATGGATAATTCACTGTGAAATCAAGTTGTCCATTCTTCATGATTAAAAAAATGTCTTAAAAAGATAGAAATGTTCAATTCCAAGACCTCTTTTAAGCCAATCCACAAAATAGAATTACATTCACAGAATTCAATTTAACAAATCTTCATCCAGAACCTGATTTACATACAGTATGGATTGGTGAACATAGGGGCTTTTGTTGCAGGTTTTCTTGAGATTAACCTGATAGGAAGGGGTAAATCCTTCAATAAGTGGGGAGTAGCTAATAGCACAAGCATTAAGTGCTAACAAAAAAGAAGCAGCTAGGTCATCCAGAACATCTTTGAAATTTGTAGACCTTGACAGTCGTCATTACAGCTCCATGAGGAATACAAAAATGTTAGGGCATGAAAAGTAGACTGCAGCTCACCGGGCTGGTGTTACTAGGCCCTGGGCCTCCAGAAGAAAGCAGTAAGGCAAGAAGGTCAGTTAGAGCTTTGTTATTTCCAGCTCTAGCTTCCAGGGAAGCTGGCCAAGGAAGCCCACATTCTAAAGAGGGGTCAACAGTAAAATTTATGGCCTATGTCGGCAGGCATGGGCCTCTTGTCAGTTGACATTCCAAGCAAGTTCCATCTGTTTGTTCAGCTTTTTCCTGAAGGAGCCAGAAAGGGCCTGCTTCAGTTTTGCAATGAGTTGAGATTCCTAGTGAAAAGAAAGCCTTGTGATGGAGTCAAAGTATTACAACAACATCTTAACCATCCATTATGACTAGCAATTTAAAAGCAGTGCTTTGTCACTGGTTTTTGAACATTTTGCCTTCCAGGGCAATGGGGTTAATTGCACACTCACACTCACAGTCTCCACTGGACCTTTGATTATTCTCCATGAATGCACAAATACTGCTCATAATAATAATAATGTAGTTGATTTTAATAATAATTATAATATCCATGTTAATTAAAATTATGTAAACAGCTAAAACTGCTTCCAAGAAACAAAATTCAAGACATATTTTTGCCATATAGTTTGGCAAATAAGAATTCACAATGTTATTTTTAAAGTAATCAAATAAAATGCATAGAGGACTTTTAGCTTTAATTTTCAAAATGATCATATATGCCACAAATGTCAGAGAGGTAAAGAGAAACAGGAACTCCAGTAGGAGTGGAGCAGTTGAAGACGCTTTGAGGAAGCAGAGTGTTCATGGATGACTTTTTGTTTTGTTTCATTTTTCCAAGATAAGAGAGGAAAAAAAGGCAGGGAAAACAAGTCAGGAAAAAGCCTGTGGGGGAGTCAGGATAGAACAATTTGACTGGAATGAAAGATCAGATCTTTTCTGGCAGAAAGTAAGGCTTAAATCAGAGAAGGCTGTTGAAACTCATACAACTTTTCCCCAGCCCTGAATTTGTGAGAAAGACCCATGTGTCAGCCTTGAAAGGTGAGGGACATGGAATCTGCGTTGATGTTGGCAGTTCTGAAAACAGAAGAGGCACAAATACCCAGAGGGAATAAACTCTCATAGCAAATAAAGGATCAGTTTTGTAGCTCATTAATGTTGGAGGTGGAAAAGAGGAAAGCCAAGCCGAAAGGGAGGAGAGGGGAGGGGAGGGAGCAGAGGGAAGGGTAGGAAGAGGAAGGAGAAAGATCAAAGGAGAAAAAGAAGCTAAATTTATTCTTCATGCATCTGACCTGCAAAGATAAGTCAGAAAGAACTCCATTCAGTGCATTAAAAAATACATCCGAGCCCTCTGGGCAACCCTGTGGGCTGGGAGCTCTATACTTGTCCTGATGGCGCTGACCAAAGCTTTGCGCGTTTGACACTTTTCAGAAGAGCAGTTAGAAACAGCAACTGGAATCACAATGATAAATTTTTAATAGCCAATAAAGAGGCCAAGGAAAGCCCCACACTGCACAAATAAAGAATAGAAAAAAAAAACTAAACAAAAAACAACCTAACATGGTAATTTTAACAAAAACCACTTCTTCCCTCATTCTGAACCAACTGAGTTGCTGCTAGAGATTGGGGCTCATTTAGCTCCCCTGGTAGAGCAAGCAGGATGACAGGAAAGCAGAATAACCACGTTCATGCTGAGGTTTATGTATCATTTTATAAACTGCAGTACTTTGACATATATGCTGCAATTTAACATGCGCAAGAATATGTGAGGCCGACAGAAAGGGTCTAACCCTTGTGTAGATGTAAAGAAGCTCTCGGTGCATCCATGCTGCTCTGTTATCCTTAGAGCAGGTCACACAGCTGACCTTCTGACCCCCAGCTCAGTGGTCTTTCCGCCACCACACGGCCTCCTCTACTTTACAAGCCCAACATCGTCCAAAGCTCTCTGTGACGAGAACCTTCTCTTTTATTTTGTGCTCATCTCTTGGTGCCCTTGAGTCTCTTGAAAACTTTATTACAGATTCTAACAATACATTTTTACTTATAATCCCACCGAAGTTAGACCAGAGTGTGGGGTCACTCTGTCTTTTTCAAAGGCAATTCTAAGGTATCTGTTTTTTTCCCTTTTGGGGAGTGTACCAGGAATCAACCTCAGAACCTTGTGCTTGACACCTAAGGTGTCTTTTTATATAACTGGCTAACAGTTTTGCTATACAAAGAATGCCATCGGCTACCTACCGCTCACAGGAGAGCTGAGAAAACGCTCACTCAAATAATCTTCTGTGGTCCGTGAATTGGATAAAGATCCTGGAAGGATACTTCTTTGAAGCAGGAGTCTCTTGGTGACCACAAAACAGTATCATGCCACTTCCTGCCTATGCTCTTCCTAAAGGCTAATCCAGGAAAGCAATGATCACAATAACAGTGTTAGCCTATCTAAACTATCACATACAAGAACGTGAGTATGTCCTTTGCAAACCTTGCTTGATTTAGTCTTCACAACAAATTTGCAAATCAGGTGATATTATTACAAATAATATCAGTTATTATTATTAAGAATGATGAATTTAAGGCTCAGAAAACTCAAGTAACTTTGCCTGAAGAATGGAATCTTCACAGAGTGAAGAACAGAATGGAATTTAAATTGAGGTTGGTTTTGCAGAAACCATCCCCTTCCTCATCACATTACACCTCTGCCATCGTGTAAGGTGATCGCTTCTCTTCCATCTCACGCTCAGCTCTTTCAAAGGAAGAAGAGTCACCATCCGAGAGCAGACTGATGCCACCAAAATGTAGACAACAAACTGTCCTTAATATTTGAATTCATGTTGAGGCCTAAGGTAAGTATGAAATCGTAAATCACAGAAAAATGGAACTCGGGAATCTCAAAAGATCTTAGACTCTATTCATTCAATTAATATTCGAACTGTGTGCTAAGGAATCTGATAGAGGTTGAAAATGAAAGAAATGAAAAGCTGTTATTCTGGATTTTGAAGCTCTCACATTCTCAAAGGAAATGCAGGCATATAAGTAAAGGATGGCGATAGGATTAACAAATGTAATAATGAAGTATGTCTAGACTGATGAGAATTAGCAACTCTAATATGGATCCCAGGAAGGCTTTCCAGAAAAATATTTTTAAACTGGGTCTTGAAGTGTAAGTAGGAGTTTGACAAATAATATTATATGGGAATAAGACTCCAAGGAATGAAGGAAACTGTGTACAGGAAAGGCACAAAATACTTAATCACATGGAAATTTTGAGAATCTCTCAATAGTTCAGTGTGCCTGGAGTGTTGTCAGATGTAAGAAAGGGTAGTAGATATGTAAGACTAACCAGGCTGTTCATGGAAAACCTTGTAAGTCATTCAATGGACAATAAGGTGTCACTGATCAGAAAAGGGTGGGAAAGAGAAGTCAAGAAAAAGCAGTAACACTGGAAGAGATGGGTGAGAGAGGAGGAAGAAGGGAACCAAATCAATGGAACCATATGTAAGGGTTGTTTAGCAGGTGATGGGGGAGGGGAAGGCTATCCAGGTTGCTGGTTTGGGTTGGATGAATGATCAAGTCAGGTTCAAAGGTAATTCAGTTGGGAATAGCTTCATGATAGGTATCGGTGGCAAACGTTCTGCAGACTCTTAGATACTCAGAGGAACTCAGTCATATGCATCATCAACTTGGGTCTTGATATGCCCAACCAGAATAGAGCTCTGCCCATTGGTGGCTTCCTGGTGGCTCTTTTTCTCACAGGGAAAGATAATGGCAGTTTTGAGTTTATGTCGCTCCTTTCTTTTTGAGAAACTGGAGCTGTTCTCCCAGCTACCACTAAGCACCTTGAGACCACGGTGTTAAATGAAACACTCAGACATACAAGCTTAAATAATGCATGACTTCTCTTCTATGAGAAACTCAAAATACAAATAAATTAAAGAGTAAAATAAAAGGTAAATAATAGGACATGGGGGGATAGATCTGCAAACGCGAAGGGGAACATGAGATGGAGGGAAGGCGAAGGAAAGAGAGAGGAAGAAAAAACATTTACAATCTGTTATGTACATGGGCTAACTCCCCATGATGAATACAGTCATTATGTCCTGCAAATACACAGTAATGAAAATAAAAATCTAAACAGTAAATAGACATCTGTCCATTGGACTTGCCTAATCCCCTGTTTTCACAGATGTTATTGTCTTAAAGCTCTAATTTCCTACCAATAAAGCCTTTCTATATAAATACACCAAAGATTTAATGGGACAACTTATACATAAGAACATGTTTGCTCTAGTCACTTCATAAAAGTTAAGTAGGACCTGGGGGAAAACCTGGGGTTTGCAGTAGTATAATTTGCATGAAGAAAAAAAAAAGAATGCGTTCTCAATTAACACACATTACAAGACTATGTCTGTATATTTAAAAAGCTACATAATTTTTATTGTTTAATAGGGCATCAGGCCAGTAGGGTACAGTGTTACAGTAAAAATCTTGAAGAACTAAAATATAATTATGTTTTTCCCAAAAATTCCTTGAATTGTAAACAAATGATTGCCACAGATAACACAGACGGAAGGATTCCTTCTATTTTACAGATTAAAGACTGACAGTAGAGTGAAAATGAACTGATAAGACTCATGGTGTCTGAGTAAGCAAGAAAGGGTCAAAGAGAATTGTTAAAAGAGCTTCTAATTATGGTAATGATAAAGACAGCTTGGCTAGGCGGTCATATCTGGCTGCTAGTGATATCAGTTTGCGTAATGGAAATAATAAGATAAGGTAGTAGGATTGTTGGAGTCTCTTGGGAATATTAGACTTATTTCCTCAGTGAGTCAGACTTAGAATGTCAAAGAGATCAATTTGTGTGGTTACAATTAATAAGGTAATTAAGAAATAACAGGCAGCTCAAGAGGATACTGCCTGATAATTAATAACCAGCTGGAAAAGATGAGGGTCCTAAGAACTAGTGAATTAAATAATGATCAGCTTGGAGCATGTCAATAAGAAATGAGTTGTTTTTTAAAGGCAGTCAGGGTTAGTATCTTAAGGCCATCAGCTAAAAATAAAAATCAGATTACACAGGGTTGTTGGAATATGATGTCCAACAATATGCTGGCATGAAGAAAGGTGGTTGGAAATAAAGAGGAAAAAGAAAAAGGAGATATCATTGTCCATGCAGAAGAGCAGCTGGCCTACAGTAGGGCCCTGGTCTGGCACCCACCTCTCTTCTGCTACAGATGAGCTATATTAACTGGGAGAAGCCCCTTCATTCTGGAGCCCCATTTTCTTCATTTTTAAACTGAGATCATTGACCTCTGTGGCCTTCCTGGGTTCCCACACCTCCACAGTTTGGGTTATAAACACTGTCTCCTAACAATGACAGCCCTAAAATCTAAACATGAGCCCCAAAAGGCCATGGTCAGTTATTGGTGTTGAAGAGGTACTGATAGGTATTGATGCCACAGATTTTAAGTAAAAAGGAAAGAGGAAATATAAAAGGAATTGTTCTCTTTCCTCAAGACATGTCCTTGAAAGCAAAACTGAGAAATAAAATGATGGACACTGCTCACTGCAATTCCTGATACTCAGAACCAAAGAATTTTTTATTAGTAGAGTGCAGCTAAAACTAAGGATAAAATATCCCTTGTTATAAGAGGAAACATCAATCCTTCACCTCAGTGTTCAGTCCTTTCAGTAACAACATTCTCTGCAAACCAAAGCTTAAAACCCCAGGAACTTATTAAACTAAAAAGTGTCTTTGCTAATCAGACATGCCGGCAAGAGGATGAAAACTTCTTTGAAGGCATTCATCAAATGCCTTGTGTCTGCACAGGCAATGAAGAAAACAGAAAACTGCCTGCCTAGACTTCGCCTCTTCTCCAAAATGCTTCAGAACCTGAAAATCCGCTGGAGTTGCCAGGCCGAAGTCTGCTTGCTCAACTTGGACTGAAAGGTTAAATCAGTGGGGTATTGCAAAAGTCCATTTCCTTCAGACCTAGGAGCAAGGTGGAGAGGTCAAGAGGGAGCGATTAAAGCCCTCAGGCCACCACACACACATGTGAAATGAAACGGGGCAATAGCATGATGAGCAATAGCAACAGTCCTCTAAATCGCTCTCCTTACAAACACACCTGGGAAAATGTGTCGTGGGGGTTTCTATCCAGGGTTTCCAACATCATTCACTAGTAGTGCAGCTGGAGGAAAGTACCCATTTTACTAAAAGTGGTAATTATTTGTATTTTGAAACAAACATGAGGGTTTTCAGAACAAGGATGTAAAGATGGCAGTAACAGCAGCTGGAAGACAAGCCCTTGAGACAAGCTGATGAAGTCGAAGAGTGGAGACTTTGTCAAAGTTACTTTCTGCTAAGAAACAAATCATCAAGCCCCTTGTTCTTCCCAGGCCCAAGCCTGCTGCACATTTGATGAGATGAAGGCAGATAATGACTGAATGCTGGACCCTTCCGAAGGGTCTCAGATGACCTGTGCTCTCTTTGCCACAAGCACCCAGATATCCGTCAAGCCAGGTCACAATGATGGCAGGTTTCAGGGAGGAAAAGCCTTTATACCAGAACAGGAAGCTTACGGAGTAGGCGTAAGTAGATAAGGGCTACAATCCCAGTCCGTGGAGGATGAAGACTAGGCTAGGAGAGAGAGGAAGCTGATTGCTGATGTCCCTACAAATGACTGCCACCGCTTTGACAGTGAGGGCAGGAGATTAGGGCATAGCAAATTGGCTGGGGAAGTGAATGTGATTTGTCAATTACAAAGCTCTAGGACCCAGGCCAGAACAATTCCCACAGCTCTGCACCTCTAACCATAGAGTGCTATCTTTGATTCTTCTCATGAGGAATCAAGCATTTTTGGTAGGACAGCCTAGACTTGCTGTCAGTCTGAAGAGTGGGAGTTCCCAGGGCTGGCCATCATTGAGCTCTTGGCCATGGGGGTCTCTCTTTCACAGTGGTCTGCTCCCATTCTCTAGAGCAGCGGTGGCAAAGTGATAGCATTCGTGCCGCAACAAGCTGTTTGTTGTCGCTGAGAGCTCTAAAGGTTTGCCATTACTTTGAGTGTACTTCTTTTCTTACTCACACTGCAGAGCATGTTTCTTTTTTTCAAACCTTTAATAAATGTAAAACCTCACTACCTTTTGCACTTGTCTTGACCAATACTTTGTTCAAGACAGAAAGAACCACAAGGCACATTTCTAGAAGGAGACTCTAACACCCAATAGCCAGTAATAGCATCGCTTCTCCTCAACCCACTGCATAGCCAGCCTCTGTAGCACCCTCAAGGGCAACAAAGTTCCCCCTAAAAGGTGGCTGAGGACCCATATTTTCCAAGCCAGAGATCCTACTTGCAACCTTATTTCCCAAGCAGAGCACTTGGGCCATATCTTGGGCAGTAATGTAAATTCAAGAGTAGACCATCAAATAAAATAGGGCAGAAGCACCCTTCTGGATTCCAGCCTTTGGAGCTTGTGCCCCAAAAGGAGATCATTTTCTCAGGTCCCTAAGCAGCAGAAAGATTATTTTTGCAGTTGGTAACCTGAAAGAACTGTAGTTTGTAATTAATTATTTAATCACATGTGATTAGCATAAGACATCTGGATAGGTAGTCACTGAAAAAAGTACTTGTTAGGTTTTGTATTGTTTTATTTTTGTATTAACAATGTGGTTTATTTGGAGAAGGAAGATACCATCTCAAAGTACATAGAACTAGTTACAGTGGACCTAAAATTACCTAGAAGCTCCCCCATGATAACATAGTTAAATATATTCACCAGGATACCTGTATGCCATGCTTAAATGTTCCTTTACCGCTCAGGTATTTGATTCAGCAGAAAGAGTAATGAGCTATAAATCTGAATGTAGGTTCTAGTTCAGGCTCTGTCACGAGCCATTTATGTGAACACGGGCAATTCACGGCCTCAGAACTCAGTTTTCTTACCTGTAAAACGAAGACATTGCTGCATAAAAAATTCCTACTGGTGTCAATTAGTGGTCCAATAATCTTGGGCTGGTAAGAAAGCTACTTGGAAGGAAAAAATATTCCAGCCTTGTCAGGAATTTTAACACGACCACAAGGCCCAGGCAGTCTTTGCCAATTACTCAGCAGTGTGACATTTGGAGCCTAACAAGGCAGCAATGTTAATGTTAAGAATATACAATATGGTTTTATTACTTTGCACACTCTAGTATAGTAGTTACCAACTAAAGGCCATTGTCATCCCCTCCCCTTCTCCCAGGAGGGGAGACTGGCATTATCTGGGGGGACATTTTCGGTTGTTACAAGAGTGGAGTTGTGGGCATGAGGGGCCTAGTGACAGAGGGGTGCCACTGGTATCCAGTGAGTGGAGGCCAGGGCTACTGCTGAATATCCCATAATGCACAGGACAACCCCCTACTATAAAGAGTTACCTTTCTCCACATGTCACTGTCAACAGAGTGAAGCTCCGTGAACACAATGTCTAGGCAAGCAGCTGAGAAGTGGCATAGACAGGTAACCGGGAAAGAGCGCCACTTCTCACTTTACCACGGTGTGGTCATGTCGGGAGCAGAGCCCACTGCTGCAAACTTCCAGTTCCTCCAAAGATTTTTACATAAAGATTTTTATATGAACTCATCTGCCTTACAAATCACGATGCTCAGTGATTTCATTCTTTCAAAATATTACAGTTCTATGGCAAAAGATGAAATGCAGTCTGCAGGCTGTCACTATGCCATTTCCATATGAAGTCTGAGGTGGCAAAAACCAACTTTGTCCCAGCCCATAGGAGAAACTGTCTAGAGGAAATGTGGTCATGTGTGCTGCTGTACAATCCTATAAGATTAGTTTAAATAGAATTTTTTTCAGGTGGGGGCCGTCTGTGCAGTGAGTGGTGGAGAGAAGCAAATGTGATGATTTTGCTTGTAGCTTATTTTTAAGTTTTGCTTTATTCTAACATAAATTTGATGTTATCTTCCTTCAAGTCAGATTTAATCTGGGATACCCAAGCCTACCCAGTGGTGACACAGTAAAGCAAAAGTCCTCCCAAAACTCGCCACACCCTTTAATGAGCCATTCTTGCCCTCAATTCCAAGAACACTGTGACTTCTCCAGGGAATGGTTACTAAGTGCTGAGTCTTCCTGTTTCACCAGGGTATGAAATCTGCAATCTCCAGCTTCATGGGGTGGTAGCAAAGAAAACATGAAGACTCTGTGACACGTCTAGTGGAGAAGAAAGGTGTTGATACCTCTTCCTACCTAGTCAGGCTCCTTATCATTGTCCTAAATTAGTAACTACCTGTCTGATCCTGGGCTTTTCACTGCATGATGACAGAACCTTCCTCTGGCCTTTTCCTAGCTTCAGACATCTGACTCAGATGCCAGATGCTTGCCCTTTGGAACACTTGCTCTGAATTTCTCAAGTGACTAAATCCTGATACAACCATTCAAGTTGCTATCTCCTGAGATTATCTGGACAGTTCTGGGGTCCCAAAGATGCCTACTGTTTACCAGTAACTTGGCATGGAAAGTCACAGTATGTTATGATTTTAAAGCAATTTCAATTCTTTGCACATTGCTTCCACATGTAATGTGGCTGTGGTACATAGACTATTCCCATGAAGTCTGTAGGTTGGCCCTACAACCCACAGGTTGTTAGGCTTTAAGACTGAGGATCAGGGGTGGGTGATGCAGCAAAGACTCTGAAGCCAAACTTCCTGGATTCAAATCCTGCCACTGTCTGCACAATCTTGGACAAGTTATTGCTTCAGTTTTATCATCCGCTTCAGTTTTCAGTTGTTATCCAAAAAATGAGAATAATGATATATACCTCATAGGGTTGTTGCAAGAACTGTATGTGCTAGCATGTACATAAAACACTTAGGAAACTGCCTGGCATGAACTAAACACTATCTCGTTAGCTTTTAATACCATTGTTTTCGTCACATGAAGAAACTCAAGTACAGAGGAAGTGAGGCACCCTGATTATGGTGTATAGGCTCTTAACCAGTTTACTGTCACTCACTGATGAAACCATGAAACTAAATTCTGAGTGACATGTCAGTCATTCATCAGGCAAGGGGAAGGTGAGAATACAAAACCAAGGTCTCTTGACTTCAGATACAGTGTCTTTCCATCTCACTGTGTGGCCTTGAGTATCTAAGAGAAGACGTAATGAAGGTAAAGTGATGTATGCAGTACAGCAATTGGTCGTACTTAGAAAAGAACCAAGGGTGTCCTAGGAAGTGCTAAGGTATTACGAAGATAATGACTTGCTGAACTTGAGAGGAATGGGAGGAAGAATACTCAGTCCAGAAACCCAGTTCCTGAGAATTCATGGAACTATCACCATTAACTTGACTCCGACATGTGTATTTCAACACATCAGCAAAGAAGCATTCATTCTCCTTGTAATGTCAAATTCAGCCAAATGTACCAAGTTGAGGTTGAAGTCAAACTAATTACCCACTTCTGCCCTGGAGAGTTTTCAATGTACAGCAACTTGCTAGGTTCCCAAAATTGATCACTTCATCTTCAAATGATACAGCCAGCAAAGCAATTGCTCCAGCACAAAGGTTAACAGGCAAGAAAATAAATCAGTGTTTTATGGTTGCAAATATGTTTTTGCTGCTCTGACTAAAACGTGCTGTGATTTTTTCTTAATTCAGAAGCCTAGATATTTCACTGCTGAAAATGTCAAGCCACTGAGCTATTGCTATAATAACTGACCACTGCATTATAGCATTTCATGACTGTTTTTCTGCTGTTATGTGGTCAGCATTATGCATTCTGAATAAATTTCAGCTGTTGCCGATTTGCTTTCCAGTATGCAGCATTTATTGGCTCTGAATAAAGCATTAGCTTTGTAAGCTATGAATATATATAAAGAATAATGCCAGGGTAAAAATATTACCAAACTTTTATATGTGTTCTTTGTCTCCTAATAAAATACTTGTAAGGTCTTCCAAGCGGCCCACCTCAGCTAACCTAGGAATTCACTCAGCCTATTAAGTTAATACAGTAACATGCCAAATCAGGACTTCTCTGTTGGTGCATGCAATAGGTTGTGACGGTTTTTAGAAGTGGCTTGTTTAACAGCTTTGCACTTCCTTGGAAGAAGCATTCATATAATGACTGAATAATTATTATAATCATTATACATATTCATTAGATTAAATTATTTTTCAAGTCTACATAGTACAAAGGATGCTAGGTTTTAAGTCTAAAATGCAAAGACACGCTTCTCTCAAAGATTTGCAGCATGTTAAATAAACCAATGGTTTTCTGAAAAGTTGAATGTGTGTCAAAGAGTCCCTTGGCAACATGTAAACTGAGCAAGTCTCTCCCTGGGTGTGTTAATGAACTAGTATCTCTTATACAAGGAGCCTTGCTGATTCAAACCTACACTGTCCTTAGGCACCAAGAACACAGCCAACTAATCTGAGATCACCCAGGTTCGTATACTTCTCATTTAACAATATCTACATGGAGATCTTGGGTGTTATATTTTAGAAAACAAAAGACCTTATTTGAGAATAACCAAAGTAAAACTAGAAACAGATTGACTCAACAATTAATTTAGATAAGTATCAGTAATTACAGAATATAACCCAGGTGTGGCTTTATTTAATCTTTCCTCACAAAGGAATTAGTAAAGGCTTTTGGCCCTGGGTGGCTTGGGTTAGGGACTCAGTCTCCTTGCATCATTCTCCTTTGGGATTCCTGATCATGCTCCCTGAAGGCTTTTCAGATTCTCACTGCATTCTCTTAGCTTTCCCTTCTTCCTGAGGAAAGTTTCTGTTACAGCAGGTGCAGCTTGTGGTGGTTTTGGTCGGGACTTCTTGCGCCTCCCTGCGTGTGTATGGCCAGCCTTTCTTAACACTGACAGTTCTCCTGTGCTTCCTCTCTGCCTACCTCTATCTCCAGCTCAGGTTTGCACATTTCCTTGTGGTTAACCTGCCTCTGACATTAGGTCTCAGACATGTCTCAGTCTTCTCTGCTGGGATACAGAACACCTTCTGGTTTCTGGGGAATCTGGAACAAAAAAAATATGTGACTCTGGATCCTAGTTAAGTTTCAGCTGAGGCGTCTTGACTATGAACTCCATTTTGTACAGCATGCTAGGAAAGATTTCATTCCAAACAAGGTTTCATTGGCAAATAAACAAGAAGATAAAGAAGTTTGAATATGCAAAGGCACTATTAAGCCATTCTAGGGTAATATTCATTGTTCTGTTTATGTATTGTCATGTTGTAAAACTATCCAAAATTTAGTAGCTTAAGGAAATAATGGGTTGGAAATTCAGGTAAGTCTGAGATAGGTGGTTCTGCTAATGTGGTACTGGAGGAATTTACTTGGTGGCACAACAGTTTTCTTTCAGGTCATTTGCTGAGGATGGCACAAAGTTGGGCTCAAGTGTGCTGTCCACACAAGGGCAACATGGTTTCTCCAGTGTGACAATTTCAGGGAAGTTAGACTTTTGAGATGGAGGTTCAGAGTTCCCAAAAAGAGTGTTCTAGTAGACAGGAAGTAGAAGCTGGTAGGTTCTTGGGGACTGGGCTTAAAAGCTGTCACACACATTAATTCTGCTGATCAAAGTAGTTACAGAGCCATCTACATTCAAAGGAGAAGCAATAGACTTCTACTGTCAATGAGAAGAGAACTTAGGAATTTGTGGGCCTCTTTAATCTACCATAGTTAAAGACCTTTCAGTGCTGTCATCTTTCACTTTAATGGCCACAATGACACTGATTTTTACTACTCCCACTTCTTCTGGTCTGGCAGTCTACCCTCCGAAAATGGTCATTATCTGCGTTGACTTATATTGACCAGTCTGGGGAAATAATAGCATCACACTACTCAGTATATGTTTCTAAGCTGAATTCCAAGAACATCATCTGTATTCCCATTATACTATGTGAAGCAAAAATATTCCACTTGGTTAAGGTTGCCAGATAAAATACAAGACATCAAGTTAAATTTGAATTTCATGTAAAAGACAAACTTTTTGTAGTATAAGTATGTTTCAAGTATTCTGTGGAATATCCTTATACTTACTATTTTTCTATTTAGTCTGATAGACCCTGATATTTTGTTTACATGGTTTAAAAAATCACATATTTGCACATATTACACATATTGCATATTGTATCTGTGTATTTTATAGTCCAACAATGGAAATCAGAGGCACAGGATTCTTTCAATTTTTTTACTTTTCCATGACATGAGATTAATAGGCACATTGATTGGGAGAGAATAAAAGGAATCAACTTCTGAGAGCCTTCAAATCTTACAACTATCACTTTGCCAAACAATACGTGATTGACTTTTACTAAACAAACACTCCTGTTTAGCAAATGCTTCTCTTCATTCCTTTTCTAAATTGAAGGATATTTCTGCACTTAACTATAGCTATTTTTCAGATTTAAAGGGTCATTCAAAAATACTTGTTGAGTGTGTAACATGTATGAAGTCAACAGTGATTAATCTATGGCTATTCCTGGGAGTTCAGAGTCTAGGGAGGATACAAGATGTGAATTGATTGTCTCTAGGCAATGTGTTAGTTAGAACACAAGAGCAGAGTTCAGTTGATGTGATAACAGTGCTAAGCATTACAGATGATATTTGATCTGACCTTGAAGGATAAGTAAGAATTTCCCAGTCAGAGAGGAGGACACAAACATTCTGAACAAAAAAGTAAAAGCAAATACACAAATGCAAAGGAACTCAGTCATGAAGAGTCCCGCCATGTCTGTGTAATAGAGAAGGTTCTGGTCTAGTCAAAGCTGGAAGGAGATCAAACACCATTTTCCGAGCTTTACTCGTACACAAGAAAGACAAAGCAGTGCCTCAAACTAAGCCAAAAGTTAGAAAAAGCAAGAGGAAGAGTAACAGCACCAAGGGATCATGAGGCCCAGCAAGTAATCAAAATATAGGCAACCTGAAAGATGCCCAAAATTTGAAAAGATTAAAAAAAAAAATCAAATTGACGCTGTAGCTCTAACAACTTTTAGGCTTCTCTCACTGTGGCAATATATCATTTTTTAAAAATGAAACTAAGCTTGGATGATTGAAGAAAATAATTTCTATTTTTTCATCTTCAGAGGTGATGATCAGAAATATTCCACTGGTAGGCAGTTCTGCCTTCTACCAGTCAATCTGCCCTCTACCTCCATCCATTGGCAATCCCCCATGTGACTTCTGTCTCTGTTTTTTCCTTTTCCAAATATTAAACTGAAGCATTCTGTATGTATTCTTGTTAGCCTGGTATCTCTCTGTTGGTATAATGTTTTTAAGATATGTCTATCATGCTATATGATCTGCAGTTCTTCCTTATTACTCTGCAAATATTACAAGTTATCTGTTCACCAGTTGTGTCTGCTGTTTACCTAGGTATCAGGTACTTATAATTTTTCATTAATGATAGCTCAGTGGTCCACTTTGAATAGGAGAACATAGGAGCCAGTGTCCACTTCTAAGACAATAACAAAAACTGTCTTTCCGATGTCTTAACACCTTCAATTATCTGATGTATTTTTTACAAACTCAACTATAAAAATTTGAAAGAAGCAGAGAGGTACCACTGTACAGCTATGAGAGTGTTTTAATTTTTCAAAGACTCTGACAAAAAAAAAACTGAACAGGATGCAAATCATTTCTAATACTTATATTGCTGGTGGAACTTCCACTGTGGAAAAATGTTTCTTATGAAGTTACATGTAGCTATTTACACTAGAACAATCAGAACCTATGTCCACATAATAACCTGCATATAATTAGTTAGAGCAAATTCATAAATACTAAGGTCTAGAAACAAGCTAAATTCCCATCAATTGATGGACAGATAGTTCTATCTACAAAATAATAAAAATAAAAGATCTGCAGATACATATAACATGAAAGAAAAATATCAAAAGCATTATACCAAGAGAAACATGTTAGACTCAAATAATACATACAGAATGACTCAGTTTCTGTAAAGAAAAAAAAACAGAAATATCAGGGACTTCCAGGGGCCAGAGGCAGGGGAATGGACCAACTGATAAGCCCCATAAGGAATTATTTTATATCTTGGTTTTGGTGGTTGTTACATGGCTTTACAAATTCATTAAAATGCAATGAACTGTAAATTACTAGATGTACAAATTATATCTTGATAAATAGTAATAACTTATATGTAAAAAACAGAAAATGCTTGAGTTGAAGGACCCAGTATTTTGAATTTCCATTTGAGTATTTTTTTACCATTTCCAGCTAGTAACATTTTTTTTTTGATCCTTAACTTTTATCTATTTTTTTACAGTTCTGGGAGTTGGTTCATCTAACACTTTGCTACACTCCAGCCTTTCAGCCAGTTTTGAGAGGCTAACAACTGTGACATCCATCATATGTAAAGAAAAAACTTACCTCCTCTGCAGCTAGACAGGTCCTGGGTATGTACTATCTTTGAAAGGGCTGAGAAACTGTCGTTTACATCCCTTTCTGGCTTCAGTGAGTATCTCTCAGTGATACTTTACCTAATACAGATCAAACTAGCAAAAATGGAGAACACTTTCAGCACACTAGTACAATGTAGTCAAGTGAGTCATGTTTTTAATTTAAC
The DNA here is from genome assembly GCA_004027295.1 of Dolichotis patagonum. Lineage (NCBI taxonomy): Eukaryota > Metazoa > Chordata > Mammalia > Rodentia > Caviidae > Dolichotis > Dolichotis patagonum. Next base: position 44,158 of record PVJX010004389.1, on the reverse strand, counting down.
TTTTCAATTTTATGAAGTAGTTCTCAATACTACAGAGGGAAAGATGGAAAGTTTTCTTTGATTGTTTTTGTCTCTACCAACCTTTTGTTTCCTAACTAGAACATTGATAGAGACAAGTCTTGAGCCACAAAACCGAGACTAATTCACAAGTCAGTCAGACTTTTTTCCCAAACACAGGTTATCTATTGTCTTGTTTTGCTATCCCTGGTATCAAAATATAAAACTCTCGAGACATTCCCTAAATATACAAGCCAGTGTTTCTTTTATGGGTCTCTAATCAAATTCAATAATATGCTTGTCAAAGAAGTAGGGGGAAAAATCAGTAGGTCTTGAAAACACAGTAAGAACTAACCCTTTCAACTTATTTTCTGTAGTGACATCTAAGGCATCGCAGTAGACATCTGGCACTCTAATTGAGTAAAGGGCAGGGAAGAAAATTAGCCTTAAAATCCATGTAGCATTGAAATTGTAAGGCGCAATCTTATTTAGGCAAACTCTCAATGAAAACACACGCCTATGAATGTGCACACACATGCTAGTGATAATTACTGCTTCATATCAAGGTCTTTCATGCAGCATTAGTGCTTTTGTGAAATGTGAATTCTACACAGCAGCACCCGGTGTGTTGTGAGCAGGGCGGGGATCACATTCAGTAGGAGCTGGGGGCCAGGGCAGGCAATGAGTGCAGCTTTTCCAAACAAGTGGACATTCTGATATTTTCCAAAGCTGTGATTTGCTCTCCCAACCATGACAATTAGCTACTGGAAGCTACAGCTGAGCACTTTCAAGTGATCTTATTAGAATATTTGTTTTCTCCTCACTGCCTTCTTGAGTTTGCTCCCACATAATGAAGCCATTAACAAATTAAAAGGCTCTTCTAGAAATAGGGAATTGCTCTAGTCTGCCTTTAATTTTTAAAACACACACATACACACACCACTAACTTAGAGTCTCAAGAACTTTGTATTTTTCACAAATCTCCTCAAGTGAATTATGTAAAGCAGCTAATATCTGGGCCTTTTATTTAAGTATATGGCATTATAACTGCAGTTTTACTCTCAATTTAAAATGTTTCCTTACAGGCTGAAGTCTCTCATAATTCAATCTAAAGTCAGTAGTTTCTGGGATCCTGTGCCTCTGTCCTCACTGGGAATTTACATTAATGTTCCCAAATTATGGAATTATTAATAGATCAGCTCTTCATATGCCAGAACTTGTCCTTGGCATTTTACCTGTGGTACCTTATTTGGGCTTCACAGTAATGTGTAGAAGTAGATGCAATTATTTCAACAGTGAGGAATGAAGTCACATACTCTTCTTGCAGCCATAATGTTGTCTCTGCCATCTAGCTTAACAATTACTCTTACTCTGTGTCAAAGAATGACAACCCAAGAACAATGTGAAACAAAGTTTCATTTACTGGTTGCCTAGTAAGAGAAGTCTGCATTACTCAGGTCTGAGCAGGTCTTAGCATACAGCAACCAAAAAGACTAGATTTGGAGCCAAAAGAAGACAAGAGCCATATTTTGGGTCAGTCATATTTTGAATTGTTGATAGTCCTTCACAAATGGTGACTTTCAGATTTTGTGTCAAAGATACAAAGAACTGTGGTTTCCAAACTTGGTCCAAGATCCTTATTGGCTTAGGGTCATCAGCAAATGGGCTAAATATACATGCTAAATGTTTAACAAGATTTGTATTTAAGTTCAAGTACATACCACATAGTGGCAAATCTGTATACTATGGAGGGCCTGAAGTTTGTCTGAAGTAAGATGTATATGGATTACATACCTTTACACTTCTCTATTCTCTGAGTGCAAGGGTACACTAACAACAGGACGACCCGTAGATAATGAGCTCTAGTAATTTCTAATATGCTTGCAAGCATTATATTTGGAAACTACTCTCTGCATCGTGTTTCCAAGACTTCTAATGGGAGACACAATACACTGGAAAGAAAATTTTTCTTGATTCTACCAGCCTTTGGAAAACTTGGAAGCCAGGCATGGTTCTATCACAATACAAGCCAAAGAAAAAAACAAAATAAAATAAAATTTAAAAAGCAACTACTTAGGATTATCTGTCCCTAGTCTGTCTTTGACTCTTCTGTCACTAGGAAAGAACACATTTCTCATAGACTTATTCAAGGTATCTTCTTGTTTAGTTAACTGTAGAGCACAGAGAGAGTATAAGAATTTGGTCATCAATCAACATAACTGCTGAAAAAAGTCCCAACCTAAGAACTATGTTTCCTATCAAATATGCAAGTTAAAATGAAGGAAAAACTAGTGTCATTCCAGTCCTCTCCCTCACCACCAGCAGACTGGCCCAGCAACAGTGATGCCATAGGCAGATGGACAAGTGCATCTGGTTAAATGTGACAGAGGCCTTACTCAGAGCAGAAATAAGCAATTGCCTATCAGGTAGCTTCCTTCTCTATCCCCCAAATTTCCTGTTCTTCTTCTCTTTTTTTTTTTTGTAAAAAGTAGTTGTTCCTGAATTTCCCTTTTAAAAAAACTACTGCTTATAGAAAGGAAGAGCACCCATTCATATAATATTAACTCCTTTTCAAAATTTCCAATTGCTGGATGTGGTGATACACACCTATACTTCCAGAAATTGGAAGGATGAGATAGAAAGATCATAAGTTCAAGGTCAGCTTGGACTACATAGCTAAACTTTGTCTCCAAAACAAATAAACAACAACAACAAAAAAAAACCTTTCCAACTGATTATTTTGATCCTGTGTCAAATATCACATGTAAGGAACATATTAAACCAGAAAACATGCTAAGTGTATAAAAAGAAAATGATTTCTATTCTGTGTACTATTCTCTGTAAGAGAACATTAGCAATTGTCCACACTGAAAATATCCTCTAATACTACAACTCATGTGATTTTATAGCTTAACTGAAAGACATGAAAATAATTCAGAATAACACAAACCCAAATTCAGACACTATCTGAAGTAAAGAAACAATAGATGGAGCCCCAGAGGGCAGTCAGAAAGCCATTATGAAATCTGAAATTGGACCAACTTCCTAGGGGTCCTATACCAAAAACCAGCCCATGCAAAATGAGGAACAGATGGCTAAGACACATCTTCCTCCAAACCCACAGAATAGCGATAGTTTAGATGTAACCAACGTAGTAGAACAGACATCAACAGAGCCTTAATTCAACCACTAAACGAAAGTCAGGCTTTTACCCAATACCACTGCTCAGTTCTCAAGATTCCTGATTTACCTGCTGCTTTCTATTTTTTAGCCACATGATTAACATAGAGTCACTCTTTCAGTTGTTTCACAGGAAGCAAAAATAGCAAAGACCTATTCTCCATTATTTGAGAATTTATTCTGTAAGAGACAGTCAGATATAAAAGAATGTTTCTACTAATTTGTGAAGGATTTTAAAACAGCATAGCAATAATCAGAAAGTAGTATCTTGTTAATGTACCAAAGATGAATATTTGCATTAAAAAGTAGAATAAGTTTAATCAGAAAAGACTTCCAGAAGGGAGATGGTTTTGTAGCACATTTCAAAAGGACTGTAGACGTTAGTTTTCTGTGAGAAGAGTGAAAAGCATCAGAGAAAGCAGTTATTGCATCATTTCCAGTGGAAAGATAGTGGTGTGGAGAAACAAGAGACTCTAACCAGGTTTTAAAAGGTAGCAAACTCTGCAAGGAGATGCAGAAGGAAATACGGACTCTGCAATCTAATTAGAATTTTGGGTAGCTTTTCATTTGAAAACTGTAACTCCTCTTAAAAAAGAAATACTATAGAAAACATTTGTGCAAAATTTCAGGTATTTTATATTTACTTCTGCTCTAATTTTAAGAAATAACTATTAATGGTAGAAAACTTTAAAAATATAGTAAAGCCCAAAGAAGAGATTTATAACCTTCCATAATACTACTATTTAGAAATACTTTAACACAGCCTTTCAATTCTTTTAGTGTAAATGTGTGTGCCCTGCATTATGCCTTATTGGATACATTATTGCACATGCGATTTTATATGTAGCTTTTTCACCTTTCATGCTTTTAAACATTCTGCCTCATGTGATATTACTTATAGAACACTTCCTGTTGCTTTGCTTTTGTTGATGGGTTTTTTTTTTCAATTTCCGTTAGGTTTGGAGAAATTGCATATAAAAGCCTAGTTACGGTGTTTAAAAGAAATAATTTTTAGTTGAATGAATCTCTTAGGATTACATTAGCATGCTTTGCTTTTCTTGTTTACAATACACAGAGATAAATGAGTTGGCAACAGTTTGACACCCTCTGAATCTGTTAGGCCGCGGGGACTAACCTCTCACTATGCATTTCAGTTTTTTGTGCAGATTTTTAAGAGTATGTTCTCCATTCATTTTGGAAATCAGATGTCTTCAAAGCGTCTCGAGGAGGCACTTTTCTCTGCCATCGTCAATGCCATTATCAAACCCCACTTATGAAAGCAGTGGGTCATGCCTAGGGCACAGTTCGTGAGTCCATTGGTTCAAAATGTTGCACTGTGCTATTCTTCCCTCACCTCCTAAATAGTGTGACATGAACTGAAGTCAAGCAGTCACCATTCCAAAACCAGCTTATTTCAGGCACAAAAGCAGTAGTTCATTTTTACTACATCTCCATAGGGGTCATTCGATTCAAAAGAGAGATTTAAAAAGCACTATTGTGTTAAATGTAGCTATTCAAGATGACAATTCTTTTTCTTCCTGAAAAACAGTTATATCCATTATGCATTTGAGTCTCTTATTAGAAATTTCCACCTAGTTTGCTTGCTTCAGTACTCTCCACAGTAACGAACACAGGGAAGTGTCTTTCCTGTTTGTAGCAAAGGTTCTACCAACAGTGGAAACGCTAGAGAATGTTTTCCTATCAACTGGCAAAGTTTTTCTCTGCAGAAGCTCATGTGCCCAGCAGCCTTTCCAAGAAGATATCCACAGACTAATATTGTATGCCATGTTCCTTCTCCTTCTAACAAGTTAAAATGTCACAGAAAATAGAGCATTTTGATGCAGGGTAAAAGCAGGCAAGAAGGCCTCTATGCAGGCAGCTGTGCAAAGCTTTGTCTGCTGTGTAAATCACAATGAGCCTTCGAATGTCTGGTTGCTAAAAACAGTCCAGTGCAAAGCTGGCAATCTTGACTGACAACTTAAATTTTTTTCTTTTTGTAAATGAGAAAATGTTTACAAATTTCTGAGGTTTGGTCACTTGCAAAAATATTACAAGATAAAATATTTTCAGAGCCTACATGAATACTTAAAGATTACTATATTCTGTGTACTATTCTCTGTAAGAGAACATTAGCAATTGTCCACACTGAAAATATCCTCTAATACCACCACACAGAAATTTTTAGAGACTAGTAATTTATTATTTGCATAGCAGCATGTGTTCCTTCTAGATGTGGGGAGGGAAATGAACTTCTTAGACATCACTGTCTGAACTGGTTTGGCTGGACCTCTGCTAATCAAGCCAAAGTAGTATCTTAAAAATTCTATGCAATAAAAGTTGTAGAATTCTTGAAGAAAACTTCTAAAATGACCCCTGATGTGAGCCTCATTGTGAACAAATGGAACAAAATTTAAAAATGAAAAGAGACCAATTTTCTTCTCCATGTTATCTCATGTGTCTCCAAATCTCCATGACATTCAGTGACTGAGTCTACAAAACATCTAGATAGAGGAATGACACAAACACAAAGGCAGCAGAAAAGATTGAACCCAACTCAATGCGCAGAGATAGAGCAAGAATTCCCCAACCTCGTTTCTAAATTGTAGCTAGTTGAACATTTCACAGAGTAATGCATTGAGTCATGTATGAGTTGACTCAGAAAAATAAGTATTTTAGTGAATGAAAAGCATAGAAAAATAATTTGACATTTACTTAAATTATGTAAATCATACATAGGTGTATGATGATGTCAAAGCTTAAGCAAAACACCTATTCTACATATTATTTTAGCATCGCTAAATTAAGTGCTTCCGAAATCCTCTGGAAGGTAGAAAAGATGAAATTGGAACTCTGAGAGACTGATAATGGGCTCCTAACACAGAAGAATGTGGGGAACTGGGCCAGCCCAGTTCTGGAAAATGGGCCTCCAGGGCCTAAATACTCAAGAACTAAAACCACAGATTGTCATTCAAACCCAGCTGCCTTCTTTCAGGACAGCATTCCTATGTGCCTCTCAGGGAGGGGACAGCTTAATTCATGGGGGCCACGTGGCCGGAAACCACAGACCTGGCACAGCTGACAGATGTTGTCCACCCAAAGGAAAGCGCCAGGAAGAGGGGGCGCTGTTGGCACACTCCGCCCCCGCCACACGGCAGTCTTTCCATCAAGCATCTATTTGACCACTATTGTGAGAAACTGCAAGTTGGGGCTCTTTCAGTTGAAGGTTGCAGAAAACTCAAGTCAAACCAGCCTCATCAGAAAAGGGAATTTATCATTTTGTGTAAGAGTTCAGGGGTATACAGATTTCAAGCAAATGGCTGATGTCATCAGAATTCTCTCTGTTGTGTGTGTTTCCTTCCTTTCGGTTCCATTTCTTCAGCTTGGCTTCTCTTCGCTTATTTTGTACGATACATCATTTAGTGCTGCACAAACTACTGGAAGACTAGTAATCACCTTTTCCTCTTGCCTTTATTAATGAATTTCATACTCAACGTAATGAACACTGAGCTCATTAGTCAAGAGATGAATAAGTATCTCGAGGAATAGAAATGGTCCATCCTTGAGTAAAACAGGAGTTCAGTCCAAACCAGATGCAGGGGCACTGCATTTTCACAGCTTTCCAGGTGATAGGCAGCTCTGAACCTTCTCACCCAACAATAATGCTGAGAACTAGTTGTCTGCATGTAGCCTGTCTAAAGTAATTCAATAGCTATTGTGTGATATTAAAATATATCTAATACAGATTACTGTGCTGCATATTATAGGAAGGGATTTCTAGGGACAATGTTAAGTTTTCCAAAACATCTAGGAACCACAAAAGTCTCTAACCTTCCCTTAAATTTCATTCCTGGTGACTGCTCCCCTTTCAGATATTTCTATCCCCTTACAATTTCAGGACAGTATCTGGGTAAAACTTGAAGCATCTGTTTAAATTATTGCAAGTGCAGTAGGTTGTAACTTTGAGAAATTACCATATATTTCTTTTTCTTCCAGTGTTTCCTCCTTTCTTTCCTCCCATTCAGACAGAGAAGATGTGTATGGAGAAGTGTGAAACAAAGGAAAATAGAATAGTCTAAGTTTTTCTGTCTTCAATGTCCAAATATTGGACTAGGGATGGAAATTCAAAATATCTAAAGTAGAAAGTAGATATTCAGAAGAAGTAGAAAAGAAAGATTCTGAATTTGTCATCTATGCACACACACACACATACACACACCACCACCACCACATGCAGGAAGACCAGGATTAAGTTTCCTGGCTGGTTAAAAGAGCAGAGACTTTGTAAGTTCCCACAGAGAAGACAGAAGGGGCAATGGCTCCTGGAGAGAAAGTATAACTGTGCTACACCTAAGCAGAAAGAATAAAGAGCCTTTCCTGCTCCCTCTCCCTACAGCTTGGGACAGAAATAGAAATTTTCTGAGCTCCACTCACCTCCACCAAGATTGACACAGAAGTAAACGAAGGAGATCAAAGGGCTAAGCAAGTCTCACAAACTCAGAACAATTCTGGACTGTCTTCTAAAACACTATGATATTTGACATGATAATCTTCCATGTAGGGGTGCATGACCTTGACAAAGATGGATTGTCATTTGGAGAATGCTTGACCATGAAACAAGTCATTCCATTTCCAAACGATAATGTATATACATTATAAAGGGAGGGCAAAAAGCAGGGAACAAAATATTTGCATCTACCCATAAGGAACTTTACATACTTGTGTAGTAGTTGTCAATTGCTACATAAAAATTATTGTAATTCTTACCAGCTTAAAATTATTATACTTAGTTCCCTCACACACAGTTTCTGTGGGACAAGAATTTAGGGATAGCTGAGTGATGTCATTTGGCTCATGGTCTCTCATTAGCCAAGACATCAGCTGAGACTATAGTCATCTGAAAGCTTAAGTGAGTTTGGAGGTCAGTTTCCAAGAAGGCTCCTTCACACCACTGGCCAGTTCCCCTGGGCTGCTGGTAGACCTCAGTTCCTCTCCACAAAACTGCTTGGGGATTCTCGTAACATAGACCCACAGACCCAGACAGGAGAGATTCAAGGGAAGTCAAGTCAGAAATTACATTGTCTTTTATGACTAAAATTCAGAAGTTCTACACTTTTATTTCTCCTAAGATCCACTTGGTAATATAGGTCAAGTCTATGGACTTTGGGAGGGGATTATACAAAATCAAGAATACCAGAAGGTGACAGTGACTCATCATCCTCCTAGAGGCCACACACCCAACTGGACACTATAATATTTCCTCTAGAGAATAAAAGATGCTTATCCCAAGCAAGAATGAAAATATTTTAATTAAATGTCACTGCTGCCCATCATCTCAGATATAAAAGGGGATAGCAGCTCACCAAACTCTTAAAGGGAAGCAGTGAGTAGGCTGTGTTCTTTAAACTTGAAATTAACTGTCTATTCACCAAGGACAAGGCATCAGGTCAAGGGAAAGCTTCATTTTTATTGATTAAACCAAAGAAAGAAAAATGAACTTTCATCATCAAAGCATTAAAAATACCAGTGTGAAAAAAAATCTGATTTTTTGAAATTTTATTTTGAATGAAAGAAAGGGATATTGCTAAGAAACTTTGTTTCTTAAAGTTTTGAACTTTTTATTTATTGTCTTATGAAAATAGCTAACTTAGGAGCTGGTGAGAATGAAATTTTCCAGATTTTGCCCAAGAATTGCCAGTACTATCCAAGGTATATCCATGACTAATGAAGAATTATCCCACCCTTGGCGCTGTACCCTCATATTCTATGAACCCAGTAAAACTTAAAATAACTCTGGAAAGTTATGTGAACCCCAAACTTAAGAATGAAGATTTGAGCTAAAACTAAGATGTAGAGAAGTTATATATTTTTTTACACATGAATATTTAGACTCATGCTCAAAATTCTCACTGTCCAAGTAACAATTAAACAAATGCTCAAAGTAAAGGGCAAAAATATCACTACTTCATCTACATAAAACAAAAAGGCAATAGTATGACTGCTTTAATCTATATAAAACAACTAAATGAGTCAATCCATTGACTCATCCCATTTAGTCAACTCAATTAAAAGAAAAAGACTTTAAACAAAACTATTTAGAAGTCTTAGCATCAGTAATAATTTGCATACCTACCACTACACTAGATATATTTTTTCACCTCACTTATTTGTCTCCTAACAAAGCTGACAATTGTATACCGTGACTCCCAGTTTTCAGATGGGAAACCTAAGGGTCACAAAAGTTAAGGTACTGTACCTAACCCAGGATTAGAATTTCCAACTCCATAGCCTGTGTTCACTAAGCATTGTCCCCAAGAAAGTAGTGTCCTTTATTGAATGCAAGGCAAGTACAAATACTTTGAGGAAAATATTTGCAATATGAAGATCTTATATGCAACATAAAAGGAGAAACATAATAGACCACAGTTTTGAATTCTAACAAATACCCACTGTGCCCTCAGATTGATATATATATAATTTTTTTAAAATCACGTAAAAAGGGATACCACAGGAGGAGGATGAAATGTGACACCTGGAATAAAAAATGCCTTACTTCGTGGTGGGCTATGGACAGAAACATCGTTCAGCACAGCTATGAGGAAAAAGATCTGCTCACTGACCAGACCACCATGCCTAACAGAAGACCTCAAAGTCTTTTGCTTTCTCATAGATTTTTCTTTCACCACGTTTCCTCATTTTCCTCTAGTTACAAATTTAGATGGAAAACGTTGAGACTGTTCGGTATCTGTGCTCCTTAGCCAAAGCATCCATGTTTTCAATAGTGACACCAAGCACGAGAATTCAACTCTTTTTAGGCCACATAAATGGATTCAGCCAGAAAATTTCACCTCATGACTTTGGATACAGTACTTGACTTGTTCTTACAACATGGTCACATGTCCAGCGTTTTCCAGACTTTGGGAAAATAAGATAGTTCGTATAAAATGTATTTTAAAGCTATAAAGTGATGTGGGAGTTTATTATTTTTTGCACATTGGCTTTGGAGTTAATATTAATCTAATTCAAGTTTTGTAATTACTACTTTATCTCTTCATTCTTTACTGCTGTGTTGCTGCTCTGAAATTTTCTGAAATAGCTTTCGGGAAATCCGAGGAAAGGAAGAGGCTAAGAGAAATACTTTTTACACGAAGTGGTGGATAAAATTCAGTTCTCAGATGACTTCTTTTTAGTATTTCTGTACCTCACTAGTAGCATCCTGGCACTGGTGAGAAACTAAAAATAATTAGGCAATTATTATAATACTTTGTGTTCCAATACTTTCTGCTTTCCAAGTGTGAGGAGAAATAAAGCAGTCTCTCATCTTGTGTAGTCTTTTTTTGCCTCCACAGTATTTGCATAGAAAGATATATAAGGAAATTTACAACATTAGTATTCACAATTTTCCTGCTGTGAGGGTCAAATTTGCTGTACAATTTAAGAGTCAAAATCTTTCCTATGAAATCTGAAATTTCATATGAAGCTTAAAATGGATTTAAAAAGAGAAATGTTGAAAAGTGTAGATATTTATGTTTAATTTCAGTATATTACCTTATTGTTTTAAAAAAGAAATGCCATTGGCAGAATTAGCATTTTAAAACCTCACCAGTTTTTTTTTTTTTTAAGAGTTCTCTGTTTCTGGAATTGCAGAAAATACTGAAATTCTCTTTGCAAGATGATTTCTATCAGTTTTAATGTGGCAGATACAACTGCAGTAAGTGCTAACTACACAATTTCTTCAGTGATAGGGATTTTTGATGTGTTAGAAACGTTCCTTTACCTATGTAAGTGTGAGTTTATTAGACGCATCTGGACGTTCAGCAGAATCTAGAATAGACGTAGAGAAAATTTCAGTTTCCTCACTGAAAGTGCTTTACACGGGTCTTACATTCAACAGAGGACTGCTGTACATAGGGCTGAGGCTCCCAGGGACCTCCTAATACCCTGGGCACGGGCTGCCAGGGTGTGCTGATTAGTTTTCCCAACCATTTTCTTTATGGCCTCATTTCACAACAATCTCATACCTTGGAAAAATACAGATCTGAAGGGTCACTTGAATGTGAAATTTTTCTCTTTATAACATGGAATAGAAATTGAGGGATTTTGATATTGTCATGGAAATGACTCTTTGTAAATACCGCTCAAAGGCCTATTTCAAGCCAGAATGAGCTGGAACAATGTTTTCTTTTTCTTTTCAATTATGAGATTGGAGTAAGGGTTGATAGAGGCTCCGGTCAAGATACTGGGAGGACACAGGGGAAAAAGAGTGTGCCTCAGAGAATTTCTCTCGCCAGCAAATTGTGTAGCGTATTTTCATTTTTCAGGTCAAAAGAGTTGTTTGGCACATCTTAGGTGCACAAATACACAACTTGTGAAAAATTGGAGAGAAAAAGAAGGAAAAGTGAGAGAAGGAAATGGGATAGACCACTTGACTATGATGCTTAACTAAACAAAAGAGTTGAAATTTATACAGAAATTATGGCTCACACACAGAACAGAAAACAAATCTGCTTGTCAAAACAAGTCATGAGTTTTTTTTTTTCAAAAACTAGGACTTGAGAATGAAATAATGCTTCAGAAAAATGCTTAAATACCTAATTAAGTTATTATTTATTCTAGAATTTGTGTCATATACAATTTCTTCTAACAAGCTATAAAAGATTAATCAAGTCAATAAGTCTTTAAAAATGCATGCATTGAACACAGTTAAACATCAATGACTGTTACTTTAAAAAAAATTTTCAACCTCGTACTGAGCCTACTAAATTGGATTTCACATTTTTTAATCTTGATGTTATCTTAATTTCTAATCTTCATGGCAATTTTTAAAAAATGAAAGTGCAATGGCCTTCCACACTTGGAACAAATCAAACATTTTCAGAGAAACAAATCTAGGTGTAAATTCTTCAAATTTGTTAAGCTTTAAGGACAATTTAGAGATAATGTTATTAATTACTAGTGCAAAGTAAAGCATTTTCATGTCACGACACAGTCCACTTACTGGCCTTCCATTTGGGGGCGTCTCTTTTTGTAAAACCCTCTATAGATCCCTTTAATATTCGTTCTTTGAGTCCAGGGAGCATGTGAAGGAAGCCTTCTCTCAGTGAGATGTTTGCAGTACCCACCTCTCCACCCTTTCTTGTTCTTTGAGAGAAAGATAAGGAATTGCCTCTACTAAGCTGGTGTGGGGAATTTTTCCACAGGTCTGTTACCAGATGGCAATCAGAGGCCACCTAGAGAGTATTTAAAGCCTCAAAATGGAGATAATGAACTTTAGTTCATACTGAGTGTTAACATGGGAACAACATTTTTAAATGACCCAGTTTAGTGGAATGAGTATCTAAATTAATTTGAATTCCATTACCTTCATTTTGCAGAATTGGCACCTTAATGCCCAGGGGCAACTCTTACATCTTAGCCATCCTTCACATTAAAGTTGGTAGAACTCAGTCTGTTGAAGGAGACTGCTCTGTTTCCATATTAAAGTCACCAACTGGCCTCTCAGCGTCACCTGGTAATTCAATTGTGTCCACCCCTATGGGAAAATGGAGTGATTTGCTCTTCTTTCTATTAAACGGCATGCCTTCCATTTAGAGGCACATTCATAAATGTTAGAGAAGCGTGCTTTTAACAGTAATCAAGAAATTATATAATATGAGCTGAGTATAAGTGTTATGTATTGAACATTAGTATTTAATATGTAGCGTTTATAAGGATAACAGGATTTCATCCACATCAGGCCTAACAACAAAACTAAGCACTGCATAGTCCATAAAAAAAGATTGTTCCAATTTTCTAGAATGGAAATTAAGGGACAAGAAGAAAAAGGAGATGGAGGAAGATAAAAAAGAGGAGGAGAAATAGGTGGAGGAAGGGGAAGAGAGAAAGAGGAGGAGGACTAGCAGAAGGAGGAGTAGGAGGAAGTAGAGGAACTGTCAACAGAACTTTGCAAAGACAAAGACAGAGAAGACTTGAATTAGATTCAGAACAATCAAATCCTAACTATTTCTGATACTGACTTTATTCTGCTGTATTTTAAAAGGGATGTGTCCTTCTGCAGCGACTTCATGCCCATGTGAGGACTTAGGAAAAGTAGGAAACTGGAACCTTTAAAAAATAGCTGATCTTGTAATGAGAGACAGTGATAAGACCTTGTTTCAGAGAATCAAATATATCCTCCAGTGCCAAATGCCTTGAGCTTAATCTTATTAATCAATTAAGCCTGAGGGTGAAATCTTAAATTTGTGTAGCTCTTCACAGTTTATAAAGCTTTCTCAGTAATTCTATTCTTAGCTCTTTATTTTTCTTCATAGCACTTATTGACACTTGCCATACTATTCATTTTACTGGCTTATTTTTTAGTGTGTATCTTCTATTGGTAAATGTAAGATATATACAAGCAGAAACACTAGTCTGTATTGTTCATTTTTCCATGCTCAGTACCTGAAAATAGTGCTTGGTGCATAGTAGATGATAAGTATTTAGAACGAAAGGTAAATGGAAAAAATGCTATTTCGTTTGAGCCTTAAAACCCCTTGGGAAGGCTGGAGGTGTCTCTCAGTGATAGAGCACTTGCTTCGCATGCAAGCAGGAGAGTCCTGAGAGGTCACCTTCTGCAAAGGCTTGCTTGAGATTTATCAAGCACCAGGGTTCCACCCTGGTGGAAATAAACAAACAAACAAACAAACCTGGAAAAAGGAAGACAGATATTTCTCACCTTCTTTATGGATTAAAAAAAAACACACAAGATCTCAAAACACCAAATTATCTGTGCAGCTTAAACAGTTAACTGGAGGTACAGCAACTAGAAATGCCACTTACTGAAGGTCATTTCTAGTATGACCTCGCTGACTTGCCCAAAGAAACTGGACTATGGGTAGTCAAAAAGATTTAACTGTCATGAAAACTAGTTGATTTCAATTTGCATGAAAACTCATGCAAAAGCAAAAAGAAATAAATATATGTCTTTCTCTAAAATTTTAGTTGTCAACCTTTTCAGCTTTTTCTCTTTAATCACTGTCCTATATAAATTGTCCTAGGCAGGTACTCCTTGTCTCCTCACCAACTTTGTGTTTAAGATTTCTCCTCGTTATCTTCTCTTTACCCCCTATATAATTCGTTCATCAGACCAGATGTCATTCATTGACCTCTTTTTAGCCAATGTTAGGCATTTTCTGTTTGTCCATGTATGACATAGAAGATGTAGATTTATCAGGCTCCAAAGCTCGGATTCTTTCCATCCCCCATACTGCCCTGGGGAAGTCGTGGCTCCTTGGAGGCAGCCCCTGGGGATCTCACAGTCACCCTTGACCTAGGAATTCACGTGGTGAGCTGCAGGGGTTTGCAGCCTAGGAGTTCTACCTACGTGTGCATCTAGAGGACAGATCATTAGCATCCGAGCAGCCATGACACTTCAGAGATGTCTGAAGATCCCCCAGGAGTTTCCTTCAGATTGGACTGAGAAAGAATGTCATGGTCCTCTCAGTAGTTATTCTGAGGGGACTTGGCCCTTGGTGGTAACCAATAGATCAAAATTATCTTTCCTTCCTCCTTCACCACCTACCCTAAAACAGTTTTTGTAAGTATACTATACCTTGTTTTCTTCCCCCTTTGCTCCTTCTTTCCTTTCCTTTCCTTTTCACCTTGGGGAGACATGGTTTCATGAATCCATACCAAGCCTTTGCAGAAGGTGACCCCTCAGGACTCTCCTGATCTCCCAGTGTCCAGCACTAATGCTGCCTCCACGTTGATGCACAAATATCCCATCCTGGACACAGTCCTATGGCTGGAGCACTGAGGCTCCTACTAACCCACAGCTGAGTGGAAGCAGGTGAAGGGAATCAGACAGGTTTCTCCCGTTGAGAACTCAGGCCAGGAAAATAAATCCTTCCTGAGCCTGACCTTCAGTTACTAAAAGTTCATGAAGTCACTCCAGAAAGGAACCAAGTTAAAAAACACACAGTTTCATGGGTGGATTGATGACACTTTACAAGCAAGATATACTTTCCTGGCATCTGACTATTCTGGGGCTCTGCCAGACCTGTGTGTGAATTTTGAAACAAACGGGAGGCTCAGAGTATACTGGAATGGGGCTGGGTGCACATTCCTTCCAGCTGCTAAGCTGTGTGTGCTGTGTTGAGCTTTAGCTGAGGCAACTCAGAGATGATACTGAGACTCCTCATCAGTAAAGATGAACCACAGGGTTCACACAGCACAATAAGCCTTCCCAGTGAAAGAGTCAGGGAGAGGGCCAGGGCAGGGAGGTTCGATCCCTCATGTAAGTGCGGTTCCTCCACATCCTGATAACTGAGAGGACTGAATGTGGCTGGATATAAAGCAAAGAACCACTTTGTATTTAACTCTTTATGAACTCTATCATGCTGCTTTTGGGACAAATATTATGCAGCAAAGACAAGTCAACCCACAAGTTGTTTGTGGAGGCCATAATGATAAATCTATGTTTAAAAAAATGGAACTCCAGTCCCCAATCAATAGGTATTTTTATTTAATTGCTTGATAATCAGACTTTGGAATCAATCTTTTTCTTACAAAATATCAGGTGATTCTAAGGCATAGCTACTGTTGAAAAGCACTAAATTGATAAAGTTAGCAATTTTTGGAATAGTATATTTAATAATTATTCTTGAGGTATAATTATAACTCACAGTGACAAGGGTTGGGTTTCCTCACTACTAATCATTAATACATAAGTATTTTTATGACATACGTTTTACTCACTTTATCTTAATGACAACCAGAATTTAAAGTAATGCATATACAGCAGCTGGATCCAAAAGTTCATTACCACCTTAGTTTACATCAAAACACTGGAAAAATAATTCTATACAATTCTATCATATAAACTAATGATCATGCTTTCTTATTCATGCATAGTATCTGGTTAGGTTTTAGCGATTATGAATGTTTACCTGCCAATAGCTGTAAAAAATGAAAGCCTTCCCATTATTATACCAATGAGTGATTGTGATTTGTATAAACTTTCCAGTGACAGCATTTTGGGATGTTGTTGTTTAGATCATTTTGGTTATGTGCTACACAATGTCAAGGAGTTGTTACATTAATACAACCTTCGTATCTCATAGGTACCCATCATTAAGGCTTTGGTCATATTTAGGTATTTATGATGAACTATTACTCAGTCATTTTGTATAGAAATTGTAGTGGAGGTAGATTGTTGTCACATTGTTTGAGTGGAAAAAGTTGAATTCTGCCCCTCAGCTGAGATAGGATAAAATATAATATTCTGATGTTGAAGCAGGAGACAGAGAAGCTCTACAAACATCTGCCATACAGCATCGCTCCCTCCTTTGA
The DNA here is from genome assembly GCA_004027295.1 of Dolichotis patagonum. Taxonomy (NCBI): domain Eukaryota; kingdom Metazoa; phylum Chordata; class Mammalia; order Rodentia; family Caviidae; genus Dolichotis; species Dolichotis patagonum. The sequence continues at coordinate 27,655 of PVJX010004389.1, read as the reverse complement.
CTAATGTTAGATAGTCTCCTGCTACATAGCTCTTCTCATGAAGGAACCCATCCCAGGTGGTCTGCATATGGCTGGCCTAGTCCCTATTCCTCAGCATTTCCCCATCACCACCACAGGGGTGAATTCATGACTAGGTCATTCCAGCAATGACAGTGATTGGCTCAACAATGGACATGTGACTTCAGCTGAGCCTATGAGAGTGCTTCAGGAGTTTTCTCTCAGACCCATCTGAGAAGACGCTTTCTTTCCAGGGAGGTTATTAAATTCCTAAAATGTCCACTGGGCTATGTGGCAGAAGCTGTTATTTGATCTCCAATATCTGTTCCTTACTTTTTTCATAATAATGAAGTTTTAACTAGACAGACAGAATTATATAGAATAAACACCTGCATTTCTCAGGATTTGTTGCAGTTACATATGGCCCAATCAATGGCATATGCCTGAAAATGGCATGTAAGAGCTTTCAAAAAATTTTTAAGAGACCATTGCTTTGTACCCACTATTTTTCTCCTTCTGACTTCCTGCTGCTTAAAACAGGGATATCATGGCTAGAGCTCCAAATGTACCATAAATAATATCCTCACCTCAGAGATACTACTGTAGAAAATTGTAAGGATCAATAGCTGAAGACTTTATGAAGCAAAATTGTCTTATCAACCCGGAACTGTTTATCACCAGGACCAAAATGTAAGAGAGACATGAACAAACTTGTTTAAACTATTTACATTTTTTACTACTTAGTAGTAATTAGCTGCTAATTAATCTCAGTTCATTCAGGCTGCTTTCATAATCCCCATATGGAGAGATTAAGCATGAAGACAACACAAAAGAAAGCAGTAAAAAAGTCTGAAAAAAACCTGTTGATATAATTTGAGTCAATGAATACAGTCCTGCCTGAAATCATACTGTCTTCTGAATTTTTCAGTTAAATAAGTCAGCATATTTAGTTTTTTACCAGACGTTTAAACTTTCTGTTATATGCAACAACAGTAACAAAAGTGCAGTTTAATATAGCAATCATGAGGAAGTGATTGCTATATTAAAATGCACGAAGTGATTGCTATATTAAAATGCACGATTTATTTTGACCAACAAACTATTGAATCGGGAAGTAGAATCAATTTATCTTGAGATCTCCACACTCTCAAGAGAAACAGAGGTCTAAATCAACATCTGGATTACATTAACATCATAGCCCTTTACAATTGGCAAGTAGTTTTTTTTAGTATTTTAAAATGCTACAGGGGGCTCCAGTGGCTCATAAGACTTATGAAGACATTTCCCTGGAAAAATGCAGTCTAGGAAATTTGCCTGTCTTCAAAGTAAAGAACAGGCTGCAGAGATTTTGAAGGATAAGACTAGAGGCCAGGTAGAATAAGAGTAGGGACTGAGATAGGAGGTTTGTGGCAGCAGGAATCAACGAGAGGGGAAAAAGTTAAGGACAACAATCCAGTCTCTAGCTTTAGCATATGTTCTGTCCTATTGGTATGTTATATACGTGCTCTGCAGCTCATGCTGTGTTTTTACATGTGCTATCTCATTTGACACTTAATAATTCTTTGGAGTAAGTAGACAAAGCTGGTAAGTGATTTCATCATTTGACATGAGCACCAACTGAGGCTTAGTGTGGTAGTGAATCGCATCCTAAGTTACACAGGTGTTAAAACAAGGGCCAGAATTCAGACTGTCCAATTTGCAGTTCAATCCAGACGCGATGTCTCTCTCTGTACAAGAAACTCACCTATATGCACAGACGTTTTCAGCAACTCCATTCTGATTTGTTTGTGAACTCTACTTCATTCTCTTCTTACTCATGAGCTCTCCAGAGCAGTGATGTGGACTAAAGGCAGAACTTTATCCAAAGATGATTCATCATTAAAATGTTAAATTCAAAATCGAAGAGCAGAGCATGAGGTGGCAGGTGACAAGGGGAAAAGAGGAACAACCAAAGACTGACAAAAAACCCTCAACCTTGAATTCCATAAAATAGATTTTATGTTAATTAAAAAACTTTTTCCTGTGTTCATTGTCTTTAATATCATGAGCGCACCTCTCACTCATTAGGGTACCAGTAGCCCAGATGATTGTAATAATTTACCATTTCAAGGAGCCATGTGAAGAAAAAGGAAATTGCTTTACACAGTGTCTCATTCAGGCAAACGGAAACAGTTTCTGAACCACAGAAAACAAATAAACATGCCTCTACCTGGAACTTCATTAGTGTTTGCCTGTTGTCTGGCACTAAAGATGTGCTTTAAAACAATGAAGCAGTGTGCTCCCCGAGATCCTGAATCCTGCCAGGGCCGTCTTCACTGTAGAAGGAGGGAGTGCTGAGGGTATATAGGACCACTGGGCTTGGTGGAACCCCAAATGCTGGGTGTGAGACCACATGCTAAGTGTCTTTCTGTACAGCAAAATGAAACACCAAGTCATTACTAGTCCACTCAGCTTTCACTTCCAAAGAAGCATATTTTATTACTCAAGTTGTAATGCAAGTTTATCATGTATAGTTGTGCTATAAGATGACAATCATAATATTCATACACTTGCTTCTCTGGTGAAAGTGTAAAACTTTCTAAAGAATATAACCATTTTATATTCTTGCCATGGCCATTGATGTGCTTTGCATCTTCAGCTTGTGAATTAAAAAATAAGTTTGGAATTCTGTGGGATCCTGTTGAATTCCTTAGGTCTGTGGTCAAACACAGCTAAATGGTTATCCTTTTCCATAATGTTATTCTTGGGCATGGAAAAGAATATCTTTTTAATAAAGGAAAATTGGCAGGGGGACTTCTTCATGCAGTGAAGTCCTGGTTTGGCACAAAATGAGAGGTGCAAGGGGTGCAAACGTTGCATCTTCTGATCCTTACCTGGCAACGACACAAGGGGACACACTTTCCTGGTGATGCTCAGCAGTGTGCAGCACTGTAGTGGGTCTCAGGCCTTTGGACTGATCCTCGATGAAGTGGTAAAAATCCAAAGTAAAGCAATGTGACCTGGCAAACATAGGCTCCTGGAATAGAGTGTGTGATTTCTTCCATTCCTATGGAGATCCTCATTTGGCTAAAAGTCCACTCCAGGGACAAAATGTTTCCAGATCTTTGGCAAGAAAGAAATGCCCTCTCTTCAACTTTCTCTAATTCAGAAAAGTACAATGCTGACAAGGAAATATGAGTCTCATGTATAACTTTCTTACAGTAATTATAGTTGTATAATGTAAGTATCTATGCAATAATGAGGTTAAGAGTGGCTATTTACCAGGTCATTATAAGAATATCATTTTCCCTAAGCTATAGGCTATGAGGTAGTACATGAAATATACATACATGTATATGCATGTAGACATGTATGAAACATGCAATATGATGACATATGTACGCATATGTACATGATGCTTGTTTGTGTACACATAAGTGGTATATTGAGCATTTGAGACTCATGAAGCATAACCGTATAGACTCATTTTTGTTTGTTTTCTAACTTCTGCTGTCCTTTTAAATTAGGGGGCATCTTTCTCTGCTCCTGTACTAAAATGCAAGAATCTCAGGGCTTTTTCTGAACACTGTTAATATATATTTTAAAAAAAATCCTACCATCATTTTAAGTGTAAAATACAATTTTGATTCAGAAATTTAAAACTCCATTTCAATCTATGATTCAGTATGGAAGAATCTAGTGTGTACTGCAGCCAACCCATCCCATGATCTAGCACACTAATTTTTCAGTTTCTGTGACAATCATTTCAAATGGCTCCCTAAGAATTTTCTCAGGATTGCTCGTGGCTGACAGGTCTTATCTCACGCCTGGGAACCCTGACCCCCCTCACCACCACACACACCCTGACAACGAATAAAAAGGCCAGCTTGTGGCCCCAGATCAAACACCCTTGCTGGGTAACTCATACTGCAACCCCCCTAGGAGGCCAACGCTAAGCTTCATCTGAAATCACAACCTTGCTCAGCTTTCCTCCTTCTTTACCCCTATCCTTGCTAATGTTTTCTGCAGCACATGCCTTAAAAATTGCCCCCAATTCTCAATATCTGTTTCTAGAGAATACAACCGTAAGACAAAAATAAAACCATCTCTGTGTTCATTCAAAGCTAAGATTTTCCATCTTCCATTGAAGGCAGCACTGTCTACTGTAAGGTCACCAGCCTTTGGAGAAGGAGGAGTAGTTAGTTTCTGATTATATTACCTGACCACCAAGACTCCAATCACCACCAACTGGCTGATACTGTAAATCACTTTCCTGCATCTATTAAAAGGAACATTTGCTTTCTATTTTTAAGACCATAAACATATTGAAACCTGCTGAGATTTTCCTGATGTTGAACATCTTTATGCTTCTGGAGGAAGAAAGAAAGGATCCTTTCTTAATTATGGTGATTTGTATATATTGAGGCTGATTTTGAAATGCACCCACAGTTCTTTATGTCTCTGTTCCTCTCTTTTTCCATGCTGATGTTTTGTAGGATTTCAGTTTTAGATTGTTAACAGCCTCTGCATTCCCTGAAAATTTTATTGGAAAACACACTTTAAAATATTTCATATGTTCGATCATATTTCCTAACTTTATTTTTCTCCTTACTGGACTTCCTCCTTCCTCCAAGAGTTTCTCTGTATAGAAAATGTGGCATGACTGAGAATATCACCCGTGGACCTTCCATGGTACAGATGAAATCTGGGTGTGGGTGACCTCAGGTTGGCAGGCCCCCAATTGTGCAGTAACCACATTATATCAATGTGCTTTCTAGGGGAATTTTTTTACTCTCAGATATTGATTTGAGAAGTTTCTTACCCTCAAACCTGAAAAAGTGCCCAGCACATTAATTGTAATTCTAGGTTTTCCTTCAGGCCTAGAGAAATTCTTATACCTGTGGCCAAAAAGAACTGTACAAAGATATGTTTTGTTGTATTGTTTTAAAATAACAGAAAATAGAACATATAATAATCTAAATGTTTATAAATAGGGAATGAATAAATAGTGATTTATTTATAAAATGGAATACTACACAACTGTTGAATGAACTAGATTTAAATGGACAAACCTCAGAAAAATATTACTAAAGAGATAAGACCAAACTAAAGTTGTGAGATGCTAATATGATTTCTTTTGTGTAAAAATTTTAGAGTATAAAACAATACTACATATACATATATAGCAAAAAGGTGAAAACTTTTATGAAAATTCTACTAACAAAGTCAGGAGAGAGGAAAACTAGAGAAGGGGAAAGTAGAATGAGGAAGAGAAGAGGGACGGATAGCATCAGATTCACTCATAATTTTGTGTCAAAAATGTCTGAAGCAAACAGATAGAAACCTGACATTGGTTAAACCCACAGAGGTTAATGTGTGACCATCTGTACTATTTCTTTTCTGTATGTTTAAAATATTTAATAATTTTTTTTTTTTGTACTGGCAATCGAACTCACGACCTTGTGCCTGCCAGGCAGGCACTGTGCCACTGAACTATATTCATGGCCCTGTTTAAAATATTTAGCAGTGCTAGTGTACGCGGATATGTGCCAGCAGACCATCTGGGGGGCCAGGCCTATTTCTGGTTTACACTGATGACAGTTGTGAACTCTAGGACAAGTCCCTTAACATCTTTCAATCTCAGTTCCTTTATTTGTAAATGGAATGTAGTAACATTTTGATTGGCCTGCTTGAGTGTTTGGAAGAAGACCAAACGAAACAATATATTTGAAAACCACCTTGAAAACCATTAAGAGCTAAATTTTTTTATTATTATTTTATTTTTGTGGCGCTGAGGTTGGAATCAAGGGTCTCACACATGCCAGGCAAATGTTCTGCCACTGAGTTATACTCCTACCCCCACTAGCTAAATAATTGTATAGAATGTTTGCTGCTTTCATGTTGACATGTAAATATAGAAATTCATAAAATAATAATGCTAGCAACTTAACTATGATTTTTTAATATTGCTACTGAAAATTTATACTATTATCGGATCCTGCTTAGTAATTTGACAAAGAAAAGGGGAAAAATTGGATGCCAGCATCCCTCCACAGCTATCCCCTAAAGAATCCAAGGACTTCAAAGAATTAAAGCACAAAGATCTACATACCAGCAAGCACTGGGAGAAATACACACTGTTTTAAGAAAAGTTACTTTAGCAAAGAGGGCTACAAACAAATGGCACAATGTATGTTTATATTTAGAATCTTCAAATTGTATTTTAAAGAATAGCCTTGAAAAAGAATGTAAACAGAAGAGAGAAAACTTAAGAGAAGCACAACTCTTCCCAGTTGTGCTCTTCTTCATAAATGAATGCTCCTTGCAAATATTTGTTAGATAGAAGCAATTAAGGTTGAGGCTCTATCCTCTCTCTGCTAATTAATTACATCAAATGAGCCTGTAATGTGTATCATAACAACTTAATAAGTTGGGCCAAACTATTTTAGATTCTGCCATGCTAGTATTTCATCACTGCTGAGCTATTTAAATTAGGTAAGTAATATCTGAACATGAATAGTTTTTGAATTACCTATGTCCTTCAAAATAAACTCTTGTCTTGAGCAGAGGTGCTGTTTACATGGAAGAGACGTCAGCAGAGAATGACATGGAGGAGGTAAGGCCTGGGAAGAAGGAGGAAATGGGGTAAAGGTGAGCACTCCCATGAACTATCATCTTCAGTGATTTAATATCCATCCCCTCCATCATATGCTTCTCTTGGGCTTTTATTCCAAAGGCTTCTTCGCACTTTTCAGCATTTACTAGACTGGAGGGTGGAGGGTACATTGGTAAGTGAGACCTTTTGTTCTTTTCTTTTCACATTTTTTGGTTACTTTATCAATACTTGCCTCAGCTGTCTACCTGAACCTGGGTCAAAGTGTGACTAACTCAAGCTCTTTAGTGATGTCTCCACTTTTAATGAAACTTTAAAGGCAATTAGTGACTCACTGAGTTGAATAGATCTCGTACATCTGGGGATGAGTTAAAATATGGCCTACTGTCAATGAAAGAACTACTGGGCCCCAGACTAGCTGTGAATTACCTCAGACACAATTACCTGAAACTTGAAAGCCTCAGTTTCTTAAAGGCAAAGGTCACTATGTCTCCCGGGTAATAGAAGGTGCCACCACCTCAAGTTGTTAATTGACTAACTTCAGCCCAAGTCAAGCACATCTTCAGCTCCTCGTCCTTGAAGCACAAATTGTTCACCTCCCACACAGCTATAATTCAGGCATTTCCAGATCAGGTGGAGAAAGGTCTAGGAGAGCAACCTGGAGCTTAAGAAGACCCATCAGGGAACTTGTTCTGCCCACTCTTGTCTCCTGTTTGATATTTCTATCAAGTTTCTCCAGAACAGATCACAGGGGATGTCCACTATAGAATGGAAGTGTGGAATAATTCTCTAGAAAGGTCTTTGAAACATGAACTGTTTAGGGACAGAAAAGAACACATCAGTTTGACAGATCAGAAGAAATATTATAGGCAAAGGCCAGTGACAAGCAGAAATAATTAAGAAGCTCCCTTCCTCCCTTGTCACTGTTGTACCTATCATCCGTAGGAGGTAATGGATGAAAATGGGGACACACACACACACACACACACACACACTGTATTTGCCCTAAAGGCAACTTTAGCAATAACACAAACTATATTTGAACACATTTCTTGATGTTTTTCCCAAAATAAATTTTATCCTTAAATTTGTGAGGTGCTAAGATAAAAAGCAAATGCACCCACACTTCTCAACAGTGATGGACAGAATCAAGTGAAACTTGAAATCAAGAAACAGAAATCAAGTGAAACAGAATCAGTGAAACTGGCGTCTCACCCATTTCTTCTCTCATGTCTTCCCGTCCACATTCTCCTTTTTTTTTTTCCTACACAGGATTTCTTTTAGCTAACGTGTCAAATGACAAAAGAATTTAGGTGTGTCCTCTCCCAAGTTTTCATGCATTTTAAAAAGAAGACTCTAAAATCCCAAAGCCTTCAAAACTCAGAGGGGTGACAGGTATGGGGATGTGATGGTAGACGGTCCAGGTTCAGTGCCCAATCAGTGGCTCGCTGAGCCACTTATCGTGAAGGCCAGTCCAGGAGACCCTGTGCAAGAAGAAGCAACACATAAAGAGATACCTACTTTGTTCTCACTTTTGATCAGTGAAATACAGTTTAAAGAATTTCAGCTTTGGGAAAACTGTCCCCTGAATTAGACATTCTTGTGAAGATATTTATTTGTGTAGAAAAATATCTAAGCAAGCAATTTAAAAAGCCTTAGAATCAGTACAAATCCTATGGTGAGAATGTTCAGTAAGCAATACAAGAAATGTTCAGTAAGAAAACACCCTTTCTTAACAAGGAAAGTCAATGCTTTTATGTATGTACCTTTATCACATATTGACAGGTCATAAATCTCCTATGCATTTGCTTAGGTTGGAAAAGCTTAGGTATCCCAACAATCTTACTTATATTTCAGTGACTCCTACTATTCCCTAGATTTTTATTTCTCAGCTCTCATATTGCCCATGTGGTCTTAAGTAAAGCCTTAAAGTCTCCAATCTCGTGGTTTGTTAAAGAGCTTACCCAAGTCACCTAACTATGAACTCCTAGGATTGCACTTCATGGAAAGCCTGGAAGCCTTGATTTCCAATAATAGAAATCACCTCTTAAACAATAGCTCATTTTATTCAAGCCAAATTTATCAATAGCATATCCTGTCTAGAACAGTATTCTCATTTATAGAACTAATTCCATAGAGACAACTCTTCTGTAGGCCTCCTCTTCCTCTTGGCACTAATGCTATCTTCTGAGGAGGCCATATTGGCAAAAAACATTTTATCTCATCTGAAGATTGATATCTGTTATTCAAATTCCGTAAGGACAATGCTTAATTTTCCTTGAATCTGTTCATACTAGATTATTGTACATTAAATTGTTTGATTTTGATGAAAAGTTTCTGTGCTTTAGGAGGAAGGTCTTACTTTATTATCAGGAAACCGAACAGTTTGATAAAATAATTGTTAGGCTAGCCTGAAAGAAAGAAATTTGATTTCCTCATTAAATCATAACAGTTTTTTAAAAAGTTAAAAACAGTAAGTGAAAAAAGGAGAATAGGAAATTTATTTTCTTCCTTTCTCCCTGCAGCCTTGCCAGTGTTTGTTATTGTTTGGTCTCTGGTAATAGCTATTCTTCAGGAGTAGGATGGAATCATTGTGTTGTTTTAATTTGCCTTTTTCTCTCCAGAGATGATGAACATATTTTTATCAATTTATTTATTGGTCATTTGTACTTCTTCTAAGACATATCTATTCATTTCATTTGCCATTTTTATTGGGTCTTTTATTTTCTTGAGTTCTTTGTATATTCTAGATACTAGTCCACTGCCTGAAGAGTAGGTTGAAAAATTCCTTCCCATTTATACTAATAAAAGATAAAAACTGAAAAAACAAAAATTGTATGTCATTAGGAAAATTAAATTAAAACAAGCAGTAAAAGGTATTTTTTAATAACCAACAAACATGGCAGGTACTCAATTTAAATAGACACCAGAAAATACAAATTAAAAACACAATGTGATATTGGACTGTGGTGTTAACTTGACTGAGTTAAAGGATCCAGATGACTGGTAAAACATTTCTATGTGTGCCTGTGAGAATGTTTCCAGTAGAGAAGGAATCACTTGAATCAAATACTGTGTAAAAGTGTGCCCTGCCAAGGTAGGTGTGCATCATCCAATTTGTGCAGAAAAATGGAGGAAGCATTCATTCACTGCCCCTTCCTGAGCTGGGATGTCTGCCTTTTCCTATCTGTGGACACCATAACTAGTTCGCTCAGGTCTTCAGACCCCAGGATTTATTTCAGTGGCTCTTCCCCATACCTCACACTGTGGCTTTAGGTCTTCCGGCTCAGAATAAATTGTATCACCAGCTTTCCTGGGTCTCTGGCTTATGAATGCCAGATAGTAGGATTGCTTAGCCTCGACAGCTGCATGACCCATTTCTATTGGTTGTGTTTCTCTGGAGAACCTTGACTGGTATGTACACATATAGCAGAACACTGAAAGGGAAAAAATGTAAAAGGTTAAGTGGAGGCCCCACAACTCTTGTGCACTGCTAGTGGGACAGGAGACTCAGTACAACTACTCAAAACTTCACTTAGCAGCATCTACTCTAAAACAAATTCATATATACCTACTACTTGAGAACTTCACTCTTAGGTATTTAACTAGCAGAAAGTCAAATATATGTTCACTCGAATCTTTGTACCAGAATGTTCCTAAAATTTTAATAGCATAAAACTAAAAACTGCCCAAATGCCCCTCTTCAGTTCAATGAGTTTGCAGTATGGTCATACAATATATATGAGTGTAAACCATCTACAATTACACACAACATTAATGGATATAACCAACAATGTCAAGTGAAAGAAGCCAGACATAAAAGGACACACATAAATGATTCCATTTATATGGAGTATAAAAACATGTCAAATTCATTTAATGTTATGCTTATGTATTTATTCTAGGAAGAGAGAAAAAGTCAAGTGCCAGGGGACAGAAGGGTTCATCCTCCACATTTCCTCTTCTCCTATGGGAGGTTCCCCACCTGGAGCACTACACACAAGATAAAGGACAGTTTTCACAGGAATGCTGACGCCAAAGTCAAGAATGACCAGGCACAAAGCCATGGAGATATACTTGATGCTGCCTCCAGGGGAGAGAAGGTCACAGGGCTGTTCCCATAGGCATAGCCAGCCTGTAACCTTGAATACCTAGGAAAGGGTTCTTCTGTAATTTTCCCATCAAAACACGGACTGTCCCGACCAGCGGGTAAAGTCAACGAAGACCCTAGAGGGGGAGTGGGGATGAGATAGGGACAAGAGACACAAGAAATGGAGACAAGACAGGGTTTTGATCAAGTCTCGTTTATTGGCAGGAAATGTTGGGTTTTTATAGGGTATGGAGAATGAGGGAGTGAAGCCTCTTGAGGTCAGCAAGTAACTAGGCAACAGTGGGTGGTCTTAGCCTAATTTAGGGAGGCACATGGCTTTGGGAACTTTGGGAAATAGACAAGATATGAAGAAACAGAAGCTTAGCTCAGAAACAGAAAACTGCATTGTGTAGAAACAGAAACTAAACTGATACGATGGCTACTATTATCAAAACAAGGTCAGTCACAAGTCTCTCACAGAGGTTTCCCACAGGGAGGTTATCTACAATGGACTATATTTTGGTTTAGGCTATGGTTATAAATAGAAAGGTGTGTAGGTGTGAGGTAGTTGAGAGAACAGGTTGACTAGAGGAATATTAGAGAAAAAGAGTAGACTTGCCCCACACATTTTAAACCAAGGCATTCGACAAAAACTGCTGTAAATGTTTACTTCACACATAATCCCCATGAGAAAAGTTACAGGTGGATAGTGCATGAAGTGTTCTCCAATTTGTTTAAACTGTGCATAAACAGACCAAAAACTAAGAAGATATAAATGAGTATATTATTATACTTGAATTCAGTTTACAACAAAGATAATCCTCCCAACACATGTTTAATGAAGTTTATGAAAGCTAATTGATGAATAATAAATGGAAAATGGTACATATAAATGAAGGCTGTTCTTCCTTAGTCAACCAAGTTTCAAAGTCTCTCTCTCTCTCTCTCTCTGTCTCTGTCCTGCAATATTGTTCATGCAGGGACCCATCTTATCTTTGTGCTACTATAGCAGGAGTTGATGTAAGTTCTTTAACAAATGGTTGTTAATTATTCACCCTGAAACTCTCGTTCACCAGTGTTTATCCAGCTCTACTCCTCCCTAGTGACGTGTTACACTGGAGGGGATCTTTGCCACATTTCTTTTGTGTTCTCCACTTTCAGTATCCCTGAGACACTTGTCTAGCTGCTTGTCACCTACTTCCCACAGCATCCACCTTTCTCCAACCACAAATCCATCTACCTGGTGCCCTGGATTCAGGAATTCTAGAAGCAGCAGAACTATGGAGTACATGTAACAAAGACCATGATCCTCAGCCTGGCTTGCATGTTAAAACTGACCAAATTTGAAAAGAAATTCATGGCTAGACCCCACTCTCTGAACTTCCAACTATGCTTGTTTGGCATGGATCCCTGGCAGCTGTATTTTAATTCAACTTACTTTTAGCAACATCACCATCAGCAGCAGCAGCATCATTATCATCATCATCAGTAGTAGTAGTAGTAGTGGTAGCATTTTGGTGGTACTAGAGGTTGAAACTAGAATCTTTGCACTGAACGACATCCTCAGTCTTTTTTCAAATTTCATTTTTTATTTTGTTACAAGGTCTCACTAAGTTGCTACTATCCTCAGGCTGGGCTCGAATTTGTGATCCTTCTGCTTCAGTCCCCCTCCCCCAGGCAGCTGTATTTTTAAAGGTGCACCAGTTAATTTTAACAGAACTGACAGCCACCGCTTGGAGGATGACTACGTAGTGACTGGATGTGAGAAAGAAACATCTATAATAAGGCAAGACACAAGGGAAGGGAAAAAAACACAATAAATGTAGGCGCTCACATTTTAGGTACGAGGAGGAAGAGTGGAGCTGGGGAGAAAACAGGTTGAGCAGGACAATCTGTCCTTGGCCAGAACTTAGCTCTGATGAGAAGAGACTGACAACTCCCAGACACGCCTCTACTCAGTCCTAAGCAGCTACGAATGAGGGAGCTTTGGCCTGTTCTACAAAAGCCTAGTTTCAATATAATGAAGAACTGAAATAGCAAGGACAGATTCCTGACTCTGGGTATGTGAAGTTATGGTGAGGACAACGTGTTTACACCGTGGCAGAGGCTTCTGTGTGCTTCTTTACCCTCACACTGACTTCCTCCTGCCGGCTACACATCAACCCCAGCTCCCCACACATTCTTCTCACTGGCTTCTCTGTGAAAGCTCTACTTCTACAAAGTGACATTTCATGGGAGCATGATAATACATGTTACTGTTGTTATCATTATTACGAATTTAGCTCTAATTCTTCAGTCTAGACTTCCTTCTTAAGGAAGCTTTAAGTGTAGACTGTAAGAATAAAAACGACCTAAGTTTGAAGGCCAATTTGATCACTTATTAGTCATAAGACCTTGGGCAATTGATTCTCTGAGATTCAGCTAATTTCTATCCATCAAATGGAAATAATGAAGCTTACCTCAAAAAGTTTTGTGAAGATTAAATAACACAAAAGAACAGTTTTGACAATTGGGGGATATATAACAAGCTTAGTTCGCTCCCCACCCTGGAAAAGACCTGTCTTTCAGACTTGTGCAAGGGGTGGTCATAGCCATGTATAGATATTTAAATTTAGGTGAAAGTATTTAAAATTAAAAATTCAGTTCCTTGGTTTCATCAACCACATCTCAAGTTCCTTCTTGAGATGCCTGTTGTAAACAGCTGGTTCCCACTTGCTGTGTACAATTTAACGACATGAATGATACAGCATTTCCTTCACGATACTGGGATGGTGCCACTTTCCTGCTAGAGCTCGCATATAGTGAGGACAAGGAAGTCATCTGTAGGACCCACCAGCCTGGCAGGAAGGTACAGGACTAAATCCTCTGATCAGAATATCCCACATAAGACATACATGCTTCTTCTTGGTGTCTGCTGCCAGTAAGAAATGGACTTTTCAAGAAGATGCTGGGGAATTGTAAAAATAAAAGAAACTCAGCTTACTCAGCAATTTTGCTGAAGCTGGGCAGTTTCCATCAGTCTCTCACCCTGTGTGAGCAAATAAAGCCATTCAAGGTTGTCAAGGAAAGGCTTACTTCCTATGAATTTTATTTATTAGTCACTCATAGCTTCTAGACACTGACTTGGTCAACTTTGAAAACATTTCCCTAGCAACAAGGGCTAAATTAAGTAACATGGCAAAGCCATGAAGCAGGAAGCCTTTGAGAACATCTACCCCATCATCTCCAACTCCAAAGTTGCCTTTTATCTTAATTGCTATGCCTAGGCCAGCCTGCCAACAATTGTCATCTGAGGCTTCCAGTCTCCAGGTCACTGGTTCAGGCTGGGACTTGTTTAAGCAGGAAAAACAAGAATATGATGGGCAGACAAGGCGCTGCACAAGTCCATAAGGCACCATTTATGATGTTCTCATTATAGGTTTGCATACGTATTTATTCTGACAATTTTGCAGAGAGTAGCACTAAATGTCTTAAGGAAAGGATGATCTTTTCTAACTTTCATAAGTTACTTTATGTTAGCTACCTAGATAGCTCTATGTTACCCTGAAACAGAGGGCAGAAAACAAACTAAAACTTTGAAATCCTTAATCCAGGAGAAATTCAACATTAGAGGCCAGCAACGTTCTGGGTATGCATAGGCTGTCTTTGTTCCAAATGCTGCTAGAGGAACTCTACCTCAAGGTTCACTAGACTGGGCCAGACTGGAGATGTGGATCTGAAGGTTTCCGATGGTTCTGAGCACATTCCAATGCCAACACAGTGGTTCTCAAGCCTGACTCTCCACTCACCTGGGCGGTTATTTTAAACTACCTCATTTTTGATCCAATCTCTGTGAATGGGACCCAGACACCAGTATTTTGTAAAAAAGTATAACATGCAGGCAGGGTTGAAACTGCTCCCCTAGCACATGGGAAGGATGGAAGAAGGCATGGCTGAGACAAACTGTTAAAATGGAAGACTTTTTAAATATATTTACATAGCCCTTTTTGTTATTGGGACCAAAGACAACTGAACATAGACAGAATCTTTTTTTTTGTTTGTTTGTTTGTTTTTTTTGAGACAAGGTCTCATTATGTAGTTTAGGCTGGCCTTGGGCTCACTTTGTAGCCCAGGCTGGTCATGAACATGCAAATGACTCTCCTACCTCAGCCTCCCAAGTGCTGGGATTATAGGAGTGCACCACCGCGCCCAGCATAGACAGAAACTTCAAAAAATAACAATCATGGTAGTTATGACAGTGCAGTAGGTTGCTCAATTCACAAGTTTCATATTAGTTCACAAATGTAAAGAAATAACATCCAAGTTCATTGATACAATTGCTCTGGAATGTTCAAATTTGTCTCTAAAGTGTTAGAAGAAATGAGGAAGGAAATGCAAGAGAGGAGAAAGGGAAAACCAGGCCCATTGTAGAATGGAAGTGTACCCTCGGGCAAGTCCCACAGGCAGCTTGCAAGTTCCTCTCTCACGAAGGACAGGGCTCACTGGAATTTGGGATGGAAGTAGTGCAGCCACAAGGGAATCTGATACTATCTTTCAAAATTGCCACTTGTTCATCCAGAAGACCTCAAAATGACTTAATAAATAAGCCAGGGTGGCCCATTCTCACTTGCTTTGGTTGAGAACTGTCCAGTCATAGTATTCAGTTCAAGTGTGCTCTGAGAGTCAGAGTTTACACTCAGGTTCGAGAAACCAAGTCCCCTGGAGCTCTCCCTGGACTTCAGTCTGCCTGGCCGATCTTTCTGTTCTATCTCAATCATGACTCAGTGTCTGCTGTCTTCTTTGTCATACAAATTGAGTGGAAGTGCTCAGAATTCCCAGAAAGGCAAAAATTTTAGCTGGTTCTTAGTTAAAGAGCCAATCTCATAATATATGCTATATTTTCAAATGCATGATTTGAGTCTAAAAATATACATCCACTTCAAATTTATCTAGGGCTATGTCTACTGAAGATAAATGCTCAAATAAAATTAGGAAGCAAAACATAAGTTCCCTCATAACTTTCAAAGGCCAGCTATACTCTCTATAATTTCTGTTAACGTTTTCCAGTTCAGAATAACCTCTTCTCACTCAGATTATTACTCTTGTTCATATATGAGCTCAGAATTCATATATATATTCATATATGAACTCACGAATGCATATATGAATTTGTATGGTCATATAAATAACATGTATGACACCTCTCGTAGTCATTTAGCTCATCCTATAGAAATGTCTTTTTAACTGATATACTATTAAAATGTGACCATAGTACCTAGTGCAAGAATATGTACTATGGGGACTAAAAGAACACTTTACAACTTTCACTGATATTACATGAACTTACTAAGGAACTGTCTATATCTGTGAAACTATTTTATAATATATTTATCCTTGCTATTAGGGGGGACACAATCATATTTCAAGATACAACTTGCCAGCTGAGTATGGTGGTACAATCCTATAATACTAGTACTCCGGGAGGCTAATGCAGGAAGACCACAAATTCTAACCCAGCTCGGGCAACTTAGTGGCTTAGTGTGACACTGACTTGAAATGAAAAAAAGGCCTGGGGAATGTAGTTCTGTGTGAAAGCCCTGGGTTCAATCCCCAGGACACACAGACAGACAGACAGATGGACACACACACACACACACACACACAGAGGCAGATAAATTCTTTTGGTTTTCTCATAACTATAGTTGGAACATGAAAGTACATGAACCAAGTTTTTTCACGCACTGTCCCCCAGGAACATGGACAGTCTCCAGCACTCCCCCAGTAGTGGCATGTGCCTCTACAAAAAAATTGCAGAGGTAGAGGAGAAATTCTGTCAACTCACTTTACTGTAAAACAATCCCAATTTCAAAGGTGTTAAAATGCAAGAAAATGTGTATTTTGACTTTGACAATATATGGTCATACGATCTTTCAAAATGGAGGCAATACATAATAAAAGTTGTGAAAACCTTCCATCAAATATTAAAACATATCATAAATCAATAAGGATTGCTTGAAAGAGAGGCCTTAGATCTGCCTCTGAAATTCTTAGAGGACCAGACCCAGGGTAATACCCAGATGGCCTGCAGAACACACTGAGTATACACTCATAGTCCTAGAAGGTAAACTTGAAAGGAATAGAAACCATGGCACGCTGGCCTTTGCTTCCAGAGTGTTAAGTGAAGTCCTGAAAAAAAAACAAAATAACACGAGATTCATGTTTAAAGCAAAAACGCGTTTTTAGGCTATTGCCCACCATACAGCCTGACGCAGCATACTTACAAGCTGGTTCACACTGAGCCAGCCACTAGTGAGTGGAGTCCCCCAGCTGAATGGTCACATTCTACAAGGCTGTGACAATTTCTTTTGCACTGCTTTGTAGGGATTTGATCACATGTGTTTGGCATTGTGTTTGACTGCATGCATGTCAGAGGATGTGGGATATGCACCTTGTAACTACTACATTTTCCCGGGTAACTTGCGCGATGCTATACGCAGGTTGAGTAAACCCTAGAGAATTATGAAGGACAAGTGGGCAAATAAGTGACCAAAAGAAAAGTAGTCTTATCACTTAGTAGTCCTCCATGAATCAACACTGTGTGAAGAGAGTTGCTTTGCAGAATGTCCACTTACAGGGTGAGCAGTGACGTTCTCAGAAGAAAGTCCAGGGAAAGCATCTCTCCCAGTCAACATTCCTGCCTGGCTATGAACGCAAAGAGGTCCCCAAGTCTGTTTTTAGCAACTAGGGTCAACATCAATAGTAGATTCAGAAACCTTATTTTTTATTCTTTCTATCTCAACTATGAAATAGAATTTAATCTTATGTACTCTTACCAATTCTCATACTAGGGAGACTATACGGTATTTACACATGTGAGTTTGGTTTATTTTGCTTGTGAGTATGGTCTCAAGTTGTGTCCATTTATTTATAAATATCTCAATGTGATCATTCTTTATAGCTGAGTAGTAGTACCCCATTGTATAAAAATACCACAACTTTTTTATCCATTCCTCAGTTGATGGGCACTTAGGTTGTTTCCAAGATCTGGCTATTACAAATTGTACTGCTATAAACATGGGTACACATATATCACTGTGGTATGATGTTTTCAGTTCTTCTGGGAATATGTCTAGAAGTGGAATAGCTGGGTCAGATGGGACTTCCAAACCCAGCTTCTTGGGGAATCTCCAGACAGTAATCATGATTTCCCATTACACAGCTTTGAAGCCTTTTAATGTTTTCATTCATCAGTTGGAATGGTTTTATTCTTTTTTTTTTTACTTTATTATGTGTGATGGTATGAACAGCTGTTTTGAAGAAAACAAAACATTATGGCAGCCATTGCTGATTGGATATCATCTTGCTTTGAAGTCCTACCATGCTTTTATTCTTCTAATACCTTCAGTTCTATCATGTTGTGTCTTATTGGGATTTTAATATATGTGATAGTATAAACAAAATTTTATGGACAATGAGATATTATAGTAGCCATTGATCATTCTCTGTTATTCGGTTCAGAATGCCCTGTAATCCTTTCATTCTTTTGAATGGTTTTTTACTATTCTGTTATGTTTGATATTATTGTTGATATTATTGTATTTGAAACTATGTTCAACTATAGCAAAGAAAGAGATATTATGATAGCTATTGTTAATTTCTGGTTGTCTTGTTGTAAAGTGCTGTGTTGCTTATGTTGTTCTGTTCTGATCTGCTTTGTTCTGCCTTCTTTTGTTTTATTCTCTTTAAAATTAAAAAAAGAAATAGAATTTAATACCCTGGGTGAAAATACTTATTTTTTCAAAACCTGCTGGAGGTCATTCCAGCATATAGTGTGTAGCACATGTCATCAGAACCCAACAGAGCTATAGCAATTCCTTTGCACATGCACACTGGCATTGCTGAGAAAGTTTGAGATGACCCTAGAACTCCCATAGAAAGCATGAAGCCATGATCCCAGAATCCTTCTAAACTGAGACAGCACAACAAATCCACTCTGCTTTTGCCCTGGAACTACCCTCTTCACCAAGAAGTGCACCTCGGCACAGGGAGAAGTCATCTAGAGGCAGCAAAGATCCGTGCAACTGCTACTGGTACATCCTTTCTGACAGCACTTCAGATGCTGCTGTGTTGTCCCTTTCCTGCCCCACAGTGAGTCATGGTACCATCTGGGCTCTTGTCCTGAGAATACACAGGGGAAAAGAAGATGACGTTAGGCATGGGCCTGTACCATTTCTCATGAATGGGAAAAAAGCCATCATCTGCTAGCGTCATCCACTGAGCAATCAACATGTACTGGATACTTGGTGTCCCATCCCTGTGCAGGCACTGCTACTGTGTGTGAGGAACATCACAGAGCACACAAGCCCAATAATAATAATAGGAAAATAACAAGGAATATACATATATATATTACATATACATACAATATATCATATATGTGATATATAGCCTATGTCTCTATCGATAGAAATGAAACAGCTACTCTTGTTTCAACAACGTTTTATGAAGTGAAAAAGAACAACTATTATATAAACTGCTTGAATAACCACAAGTTGTTTGAGAACCAGGAAAATGTCATGTCTTTCTGATGTTTGTGTCCCCACTGCTTACCATGCTATTCAATATATAACAGGTATCCAGAACTGCTGAATAAATGAATGCATGAATATCTTTCATAAAAATAAATGCCACCTGAGCTTAATAATTCTTAGGACTGAACTACCTGTCACAGCCCACCCAAGAAAAAAAACAGCACTTCATTTTGTGATTTTGGTTGCCATACTGATGCCCTGGTCCCAACTAACTGGTCCAGGAATTCATGCTGAGGCCAAAGAATTGTGTACAGGAGGTCCAAGCTGCTACGTGTCATACTGGCTGAAGATGCATCAATAGGATTAACTCTTATGGCTCCACTGCATGCCCTCTCCCAGGTCATGCAAGCAGCACGGACAGCAAGCTCACAAGCTCTGCTGCCACATCAGGCAGGTGATGGTCTTTGAGATGCCCAGGGCCCAGCAGGACTGACTGACGCTGGGTACTCGCAGATAACCCTATCACTCTAGCCAGGTTCTCCCTGTTCTGAGAAATGGAACTGAGAAATAAAAGAGTAGATACTGCTCAACAATAGCCTAGCAGGACTGCATCCCACACCCTTTCTTGGTTAGCCTGCCCTTCAGGTGCACACTCGAGTTTCTCAGAAATCTTGCTTAAACAAAACAAAACAGCATTCAAGCCTACTTAGCAGAGACCTGAAGTCTTCATTTCACAGCAGAAAACAAACACAAAAGCATAGCACAAGACCCTGGAGTTAAGCCATGGAACCCTAAACTAACCTGCATGGATCTCTTTCCTCAGAACTCAAATAAGCTTGACTAAAGTACTGCCTCCATTATGGGCTTATAAATATTATCTCCAGGAAACGAGCTTCAGACTCGTGATAATAAAGCCATAGGCTCAAAAAGTAGACGAGGCCCTTTTCTATAAAGCAGTTTTTCAAAAACTGTAACATGCGTCCACTTTGGGTTCCAATATTTTTAAGACTTTATGACTTCATTCAGGAATCCTAAAAACAACTGTGGCCACTATCCATCAAAAATGTAACTTTCAGAGGGTGCCATGGACAGAGAGATAAACATCCTTTAGACCGATCTGTTTTCACTACACCCCTGCCCGTAAATATGTAAACAATTTTGAAGCCAGCAAACACACACACTGAGCATAATAAGATCCATCTTAATTGCTTCCCTACCAAGGGAAGGAACTCTGAGAAACTTGTCAAATAAATAAATGATCTATGCTTGTTCTTGTCACTTTTTCTTTGCTTCAGTAAATGTAATAAATAAAATTGATAGTTTTGGGAAGAGTTTAAGGTCAGTTATTCCAATTGTAACATTCCTTCACCTAAATATCAGTTGCCACAACATTCCAAACTTTGAAGCAAAATCTGTATTCTGCACTTATCTGGGCCAGAGCAGCATCAATAAAGTTCAACCCAATGCCCTGGCTGGAGTTTTTCCTGATAAATGCCTGACTTGGACATTTTAGTTTTCTTTACCTTCTACCCTTCTACCAATAGTCCCCATTCTGCTCTGGAGTCTGACTAGTTGTCTGTGGTAGGAAAATTAATTCTATTTTTGTTTTTTAGTCATTTGGTGCTTGCAACAGAAATACAACTTTCAATCCATCTAAAATTCTAATTAAGAATGACTGATGAAAACTTAGCAATGAGAAAATATACCTAATAAAGGAAAGACAAAATGTACTTTAACAACTATAGGGATATAAAATTGCAGCTCTACATAGAGATAAAAATTAGTGTTTTAAAGGAGAAATTGTATACATAGAAGTAAAACTGGCAAGAAACTTATTCCCAAAATAAAATAAAATATTCCTGACATTAGGAACTCTTTCCCTATCATGCATCAATCAATGCCTACTTTTGTAACTAACAGAATAGCTCTGGGAAAAATTTCAAACAGTGCCCCAGGAGTAAATTCAAAGCAAATTCTCTAAAAATGCACATACACAGCCAGCTTTCGCCCTCCAGAGCTAAGTAATAAATTTCTCTTGAATACTAAAACTGCTATTTAAAGTGTACACTCAGAGGCAGCAATTAAATAAGAGAGAGATATGGCAAAGATAGACACAAATTGCAGGGACCTATTAGCATCATTGAGGAGAAAGAAATAAAAGCTACCAGGAGGGAGGAAAATTAGAAGCCAAAGTATAATAGTTGGGGTCATTAGTTTCCATCCCCGCTCTTTGTGATTTGCTTTCATCTTCAGATTAAGCCCTTTGTTGTTTCTCTTTGTATTTTGTTTCTGAAATGAGTGATAACATAAAGTCAATGAAATAACATCACTAGGACAAACTAACACAAGAGAAAATAGAGAGTAGTTTTGTGCTCCGGAGCAGGTGACTCAAGGAGGTCAGCACGGGGACATTTCTGCAGAGCAGCTGCATGGTTGTGACTATCTGTGCATGCTGCTCCTAAGGTTTTGTTTCTTGCCATAAGTGATGTCAGAGATAGGTCCTTACAGTACAATAACATTCGGATAAGGATTGGGAATCATGTTTTAGAAAGACTTAGACTTTGCAGCAACACCTCAATTTGATTATATCCTATCCCACACTGCTCACTTATTCCCAAAGAACACCTGTGACTTACCCGAAGAAAAGCACATTTCTCCCTTTGCTACTAGGGATGTATTCCCTAGCTTCACCTCTAAAACACCAGCGACAGACAAAATAACTTTGACAAAATATATACCAAAATAGATGAAATTTTGTGGCATTTCTTTGAAATAAAATGTGCTACATCAGACCTCTTGATTTAGGATTTCAGATATTCAATTTATGAATTTTAAATACTTTCTACAGGGACAAATGCCACTTTTACCACATTAAAAATAATTAAGTTTCAAAGTGATTATGTATTTTCCTTCTACCTTTTTTTGCCAAATGGAAGTGATCATAGAAGTATGATAATAGTGTACTAGGTGTTATGATATGTGCTTTCTCCATATTTTTAAAATAATCAATAATAAGCTTAAGAGATGAGTTTATTTTATTTCCACTTTAAAATGAGGAAAATGAGGCTCACAGCAGTCAGCAATTTTCCCAAGTCACACAATTAAAACTTGAGCGTGTATTCTGTTCTCTGGCCCCACATACTCCCACTGTGTATGTAATAGGCGTCAGCACCTGCCCGTAAAAGAAGAGTGTGATCATTCTAAATATGAATGTAGAAATACTGATGTTAATATACAGATACAAGTTTAATGGCTAGGAAGATTTGCTGCAGGTAACTAGAAAATATAAGCAATATCTGGACAATTTGCTATCCAATCCTTTCTATATTGGCCAAAAAACTACATTTAAAGAGTAGCAAAGCTTCAAATATTCTAACAGTCTCCTCCTTGTTTTAGAGTCTTTGTTTTATTTTTGCTACCATGGCCTACCTCTAATGACAAAGACAGATACCCAATCATATTTACATTTGTACAAAATTCAGTTTTGCAAATCATCTACTTGATGACAGGTACCAGGTAAATGTTTAACATATCTGATTTTAGGAAAAGAAAGGCAAAGAAAAGCCCACTAAGCAAAGCCACTTTCTGAGCTAGATGAGATAGGATTCCCTACACTGCGTCAGCTGACCAGAATCTCCATTAGATACTGATTTAGAAAATGGGAATAATGCTGTAAGCTATTCACTCTCTGGTAATAATTAACTTGGTTATCTTGCTTTCCAACAGAAAGGGTTTCTAGCAATTCTCAACCCTGGCTGCACAGTAGAATCACCTGGGGATGTTTTAAGCAACACCAATGCCTGACTCCCACCCAGTGTGAGTCTACGGTTCCGGGGTACCCTGCTCCCCACGTTCCTCAGCTGATGCAGGTGTTCCAGATGCAGGTCTCCAGACAAATTCTGCTCTAGTGAAGAGAACCAAGTTCCATCATTTCCTGACCAAGTCCATATTTTCTGTGTCGGCCCTCAATAGACAAAACTCGTCTACAGCAGGTTATGCTGAAAGAAATAACAACACCCCAAAACCTACTTTGAGAAGAGAAATGAAAAGTTCTGTAGAAGTAAATGTTTAAAAAAGAAGAAAAGGTCCTTAATATCTAAAATGTACCAATAAAATCTGATTGGAAAAAAAGAAAATATCTGTACTTCTAGTTATTTAAAAAAGGAAAATTGTTATGTGAGTTCTTTATAAAACAGGAGTTGCGATTACATTTTCTTAAGTAACCCTTTAATTTGGTGCTTTGAAATCCATACTTCCTAATAGGATTTATGGCTTTATCAAATTTGTAACAGCTGTCAATTATTAGGAACCAAACCTTAATTTTCAAACTGCAGAAATTTTGATATTACTAGAATTTTAGGCCTCAAAGCAGGTTCAACAACCAACAAATGCAATTGCCAGTTGTTTTTATCCTATTTTATCAGTAGTTCAGATCTGCAATGCAGGAATCAATCTAGGTGAACCACCAGTATTTCAGGAATCTAGGTCAGAACACTATTATTACTGAAAGATATTAAAATATCGACATCAAACTTCACCTGATGTTCTTATAATAAAACTTCTTATATAAATAACTCATCACATTAAAATGTGAAGCTAAGCAAGAATTAATACATAACTCCTAGTTCTGCTATTCATTTTCTCTGCAGTCTAGACAGGTTGTTTAGCCTCTGTGGACCTCAGTTTTTTTCAGTTTTAAAAATGAAGCTGTTAATACCTATTTTAACTCCTTTGAGATTTTGTTGTGCTTGCTGGTGTACTTCAAAAACTCTACAATACAATACAAAGGCAAATTTTCAGTAATCACCACATCTTAAGTTGTGTAAGGGTCAGAAGAGTTTCTCATAAATTTTTGCATTATCAGAAACTAGCACAATACCAAGCATACATTAACTACTAAGTGAATGATTAATATTCATTAAATAGAAAAATGAATGAATGAATGAATGAATGAATAGCAGTGGCTGGAACCCACAGAAAACACAACCTGATATGTTGTCATTATAATGTAAAGTAAAATGCATTCTTGGATTTCTTTTTCTATCACCAAAGTTACACTGTCTTTAAGTAATCAGCAATTATATTTTGTACTCTAATTTTGCTACTTCTTCCTTTGGGCTGGTACAAAACTGCTGAAAAGAAGCCTTCAGTGACTATATATTCTGTCATTCAAGTAAGAGTTTGGAGAGAACAGACAAATCTTCCAATCATCTCCCTACTCTAGATTGTGATCTTATATTCCATTCTTCTCTATTTTAGAAAGATGAGCATTTGAGAGGCCAGAGTTTATAGATTTCAACTCCAATAGAGTTGAAAAACAACAGAGATGGTGTATCCTTCACTTAGCTATGTAAGAGAGATAATTGTCAGCATTCTTAGTGCTGAAATCCTTTTCTAAAGAGCCCAAAGTCAATCATCTGAGTCTTCTCTAGGTTTTAGGGGGTGGGGGACAGAGTCAGTTACTACTTTGATGACCTGTGTAGTAGATCTTGGGCAAGAAGTCATCCCTGGTTTGTTCCTATCACTGATATCAGCTGATGGACACAGTGGAAGTCATTTGGTCTGGGCTTCTCTCTTTGTGGCCAGAATGCACGCACTGTATGATATCTGTGTTGGACCAATTGCTCTTCTTATCTCACCTCTTTTTTCTGTCAGAGACCAAGTAAAAATCCCAAGACTCCCTGTAAAGTAAGCGTGCATTTTCTATAACTATTCCTACAGAGTACCGCTATGCTTTTTGGTTTGGGGGTGGGAGTGAAAGTTGAGAGAGTCCTGTCCTTCCAAAGAAATCTGGGATTCTTTGAGAAGACAAAAAGAATGAGAAGGAAATAGGAAAGTAAAGTTAGATGAACTTGTCAGGCACACCAGCAAGACTTTGTACTCTTGAATAATTTCTTAATGGTAACTAAAATACATATCATAAAACTTCATTCAGTGGTTTATGTCTTCCTAAAACTTTACAACACTTACTTATAGGTATTTCAGTAAGCCTCATTCTCTTAAAATATTTTTATTAGTACATGTTTGCAGTTTATAACATTTGCATTCCTTGCGTGAAGTTGGAACATGTACATAGCACATCTTCCTTCCTTTTTTGTCCCTTTCCCTCTCGGTCTCTCTCCTTCCTCCATCTCTTCACACCCTTCCCACTGGAGAAATTTACCCTGTTATCTATCTTTAATTTTGCCCTTTATTTATATTGGGCTTCTCACATAAGAGAAACTGATATTTAAGCGTGTGTGTTTGCTTTCTTTTGCTTAATATTATGGTCTTGAGTTGGATCCATTTTCTTGCAAATTACTCAAGTTTATCTCTCTTCATGGCAGTGTAGGACTCCATTGTATGTAAATACCATATTTTCTTTATCCATTCATCTGTTGGACACATAGGCTGCTTCCGAGATTTAGATATTATATTGTGCTACTAAAAACGGGTATGCATGTATCATTGCAATAGGATGTTTTAACCCTTTTGGGAAGATACCTAGAAGGCGAATAGCTAGGTTAAATGGAATTTCTATTTTTAGTTTTTTGCAGAATCTTCATACTGATTTCCATGTTGGATGTACTAGTTTACATTCCCATCAACAATGTCAAAGGGTTTCTTTTTCCCCACAACCTCACCAGCATTTGTTATTATTTGATTTCTTGATGATAGCCATTCCTTCTGAAGTGAGATGAAATTTCAGTGTTGTTTTCATTTGCATTTTTCTAATGGCCAGTGATGTTGAGCATTTCCTCGTGTGTTTCTTAGCCATTTGTACTTCATCTTCTATAAAGTGTCTATTCATTTCACGTGCCCATTTATTTATTTGGTTTTGTGCTTTGAGATGGGGTCCAATTTTTTAAACTTCTTTATTTACTCTAGATATTAGTCATCTGTCTGAAGAATAGCATGCAAAATTTTTGCTCATTCTGTGGGTCATTCTTGAAAAGAAATTAGGCCATGGCTGGGGGTATAGCTCAGTGGCGCAAGTGCCTGCCTGGCAAGTGCAAGGTTGTGGGTCCGATCCTTGGTACCACCCTCAAAAAATAAATAAAAAGAAAAGAAATTAGGCCAACTGGAAGCTGGCTTATGGATCCACTATATTTATACATGTGTAATAGCACAGAGCAAAAATGTCTGGGAAAAAGCAGAATGTCATCAGTCAACAGATAAGAAACAGATAAGAAACTGGAAAAACACTAAGGTTCTTGCCTCTTAGTTCAAATGATGCGAATAAACAATGCTCTGCCCAAGAAAAGACTGTTCCATAGTTGTTCACCGAAATTTTAATTAATCAGCACCAGTTTGTTTAGGTCAGGTTTTCAGAGACAAATGTAGTCCTATTTTACTCTTCCAGGTCTTTCAATTTCTAGACTGTGGAAGACTACATTTCAAAATTTCCAAAAGAGATACTTTAAAAGTATAGCCTGATGCAGACTACACCGCCAACTTATATCTAGTGGATTCTAGTGGATTCTGCTTTCTTACTCAAAGAACCCTGCTTTTATTCAGAACGGCAATAAGACCTTGATTAAAATCTATATTTCCTTACCTCCCTTACATTAGGGTTATGTAGTTTATTCAAATACAGCCAGTGAGAAGGAGTCTCTGATCCAGCACCTAGATGGGCTCCGTGCAAGGGAAGGCAGACTCAAGATACTACACCTGTGGCTTGCTGCTCTTACCATCTTTCCTGCCAGAAATGGGAACAAGACAGATAGGAAGCTCACAAACTTGGGAGTAAAAAGTTACATCTTCAGGAGGGCAGAGAAGTAACTGCCAAGATCCTGGGCCCCTGATAGATTTGCTGAATTACCACATTGGCCCTGGTCACTGTAGATTTATTTTATATGAGACATATAAAACCTTTTTTTAAATTTTAAAACAACAAAAAAGAACAACAACAATGGTAAAGAATTTCAAAACAACTTAACAGGAGATTAACAATGGTTAATATATTATTGTTATTTTTAGAGTAGTTTTTCAGATTACAAGATATAGGCATGAAAAAATGACACAATAACTATTGTGCATTTTGGATCTTATTTACTCTTTCAGTTTTTTGCACTAGGAAGACATGATTTCTTTTCTTTTTTTTAAATTTTATTTTGAAGGTAGTAAAAATACAACAGAACAAGACAGAACAAAGCCAATGAAGACAATGCAGTGAAATTGGTACAGAACTTCACAGCAGGATACCACAATAGTAGTAATAGGTTACTATGTATATCTCTTTATCTTCACAAGAGTTGTCCAGTCAATTAGGTATAGCGAAATCAAACCAAAAACAGAACATTATAAAACCAATTGAAAGAGAATATTGAATAGAGCAAAACAATCATAATAAAACAAAACAGTGAAAAGAACATTTGCCTTCAAACAGAAGATACAAGGAAATCCCCCATATTTGCTATATTGCATATGGTCATCCTCCCAAGAGATGTTCAGACCTCTGGCCCCAGTTGCTAACGGGGGGGGGGA
>PVJX010004388.1:0-90294 GCA_004027295.1 Dolichotis patagonum | reverse complement strand
ATCACTGCCAGTTACCTCCCCCATCTTGGAAATCTCTTTACCTTTGAGTTTGGAGTCTTATACTGGGGTTGATTCTTTTATCATTACAAATATTCATTCTTTCATTCAGAAACAGTCACTGAGGAGCCAGTCTAGGTTAGTCCCTGTGTGTGTGCACATGGGCTTTCCTACCTGCCTTGTCCTGATCTGTTCTAGTTTCTCACCGGTCCCACCTCAGGCTTAGCCAGGCTACCCGTGCACGGCCCGGGGCTTTCTCAGAGACCTGTCCAGGAACAAGGAGGCCTCACTTGTCACGTTCACGATGCCACGTATAATTAAATCACACCTCCCTTCAGAGGAGTCACATCAGCAGATGACCAGCTGGATGCCATCCAGCTGGAAACATACCAAGTTTTGGACACAATAAAAGGAATCAGAGAAGAAGAAACTGCTCAGAATTTGCCTACAAATGCCTTGTAATGCCCACATCTCAATGTGCTCACTCTGTCTTCTCCCCGGATAGTCGTGTCATCTCCCGTCCTGTGAACACTGGAAGGGCTTCAGTGAGCAACAAAGTGCTACATCCAAAACACAGAACAGCGAGAGGGCAGGAGCTTGGGGTGCACAGCACAAGGGATGGTGCATCACCACGCAGAGAAGCCTTGGAGTCAGGTGAACCTCAGTTTGAATTCTGCCTCCCTCAGTTATTAGCTGCAAAATTCTGACTGTGTGCATTAATTTCCTTGAGCCTTCCTTTCTTTACTGTTAAAGTGGAGCTTCTTATCACTTCCAGAGGAGCACTGAAGAATAAATGAAATCAAGAATATGCTAAATGGCCATATTACTTTATTATATATATATTTATATATTATCAAATTCTAGAGCATATTCTTGCCTTTGTGCTTTTATAAGAAAAAATGGGAAATGAGTGGAGACAGGACCTCTCATTTATCTGAGTCTGTTGTCTTTTTGTGTTTCTTCCTGTGTTATGGTCTCGGGTGCATATTTCCTTTATAGAGTCTGAGCTTTCTCCACTTCCAGTTTTATAAACAGAAGTTCTTTGATGCACACCAAATTCAATACAGCAACTCTCTGAGCACCTGGCTTCAGGTGGCTGGCAGGGCAAGGAGTGATTTATCATTTCCTTTGTGTTCTAGTCAAAGGCAGTGGAACCTGAAAGCAGACGTGTCTAGCTTTATCAATTTTTTTCTTTTTCTTTCCTTCATCTGAAATGTATGATTATCCTGGCTAGGGAGCTGACTACTCTGTGTGTGCGTGGAGGGCACAGCTGTCCCTCTCGACCTGCACCCTCTGAAGGCTCTGTCTGCAGCTGCCTGCTCCGGTCATCTGGGAAAGCAGGAGACCACGAGCACCTCCCTGTCCCATGAAAAGCCAAGGCCACACTCGCTTTTATTTAAATTGAACATCCATGTTGGCAAGACTTTGGTGGACGAACGGATGGATTTAATGTTTACCTGACTCTGGACAAGGAAAGTAAAATAAAGAAATCTTGAAGTCTGCTCATCTTTTCTCCTGCTGCAAAAGAAAGGTGTTCTGAGGGGTTATGTAAGTTGTTTTGCATTGAGAAAAAAAAATGAGTATTTGATGTGGGCAAATATAGGCCTCTTAGTGATTATGTATTGCTCAAGTTTAAGGCATGAATAATGCTTAAGGAATTTTAATATTCTCTTATTCTGGCTGCTGTTTGTATAGGTGAAAGTGCACCACCTACGGAAAAGATGTTCTGGGTCACACCGATTATAAATACCAATATCTCCACCACAGCGCGTGATAAAAGCTTTTCAGCTATGAAGAACAGGACTAAAAATGGATGCTCTTCTGAGGGAAAAGGAATAATGCATGATAATGACAACCCAGTTCTGCATTTGTGCCTCACGCTTTGTGCTCTGTGCTCAGGAAGGAGGAGAGATACCTTTCCCCTCGGGAAGGCAAGGGTCAGTCTGGATGAGGGTCTCCATGTCCACAGCATCTCTTATTTGAAGACCTCAGCATTTTTCAGGTTTCCAAAGCAGTGTGGGAGTACACACTGCGGGAACTAATCAGGAAAGAAGCCTACGATTTATCGGAGACCAAACTGAAAATTCAATATAAGATTTTTTAACTTAAAATAACTTCATTTTTATGATTATGACACATCTGAAACAGAGCCTTTTTAGTTGATCAGTTTTAATCAACCCTAGATCCATTGTGAAAGGCTTCACTAAGGAACTGGTAAGTGCTAAACATAAGCAGGAAGTTGGCAACACGTCTGCAGGAAGAGTCACAGAAGGAAGGATGTATGGCTGGGAAGGAAGAAGAGCAGCAGGGGTGCAGCTGTGTCCAATCCCTTGTGACCTTTAACCCTGTAATGGCAATAGGCTGAATTCTTGAGCCCTGGCCACAGGTAGTCCACTGCGGTATTGACTTACTTATCTCTCTAAACAATCTGTGGATTTGGGTCATTTTTTGCTTCCTAAATTGGTCACATGTCAATTTTGGAATAGGATCTTTGTCATTCTACCCATGCTGAAGATCTGCAGAAGTGTCTAAAGTGTCAAAGATAAAGAAAAATAAAACTTGACCTTTTATAAGCCTTAGGGGGAAAAATGTATGTCACTCACAGTGTATTTCAGAAACATGTTCTTATTTCTATTATACAATTCTCCTCCCAGTTAGACATTTAGAAAGTCAAGTGCATCCACGAAAGCATATTTACCTCATACTTTCTTTCCTGTGTACAGTCAGATACATCTCATAGACTCTCCCTTGGGGAATGGCACCCGCAGGAATCAGCAAGCTCACTCCTGAAGAGCAAAGAGAAAAACAGTCCTATAAGACCTGTCAATCACAAGGAAACTTGTGGAATGCCTGGCAGCAACTGAAGGGAATGAGATGTTTTTCTGTGAGTCTGTAACCCTCAGGCTGCTTCGTTTTCTCTAAAGACATGTAAATACTCACAGCTGCCCTGCCTTCCCTCCTTATAGGTCTTATTTGACACCACAGTTCCCTCTGAACTGTTATGGAACTACTTAAAGGAATGAAGTAATTTTTTAAACTCTTGTTTTATTTAAGGAACCAGACAGATGGTTCCACTGTTGTTTTCTTTGTAAAACAAGGGGAAAACCAAAAACTGCTACTGAAATTTCAAACAGCTTTAATGATGCATTGTTTCTAATTTAAAAAAAAATGCTCACATGATTCAGAGTTTAGGGAAATGCTAACTTCAGTCTATCAAAAAAAAAAAAAAACAAACACCAAATATTTATTTCTGAAATACCTGGTTAGCATCACTTTATTCCACAACAGACTATGAGCTGGTGAGGAGCCTTTTTATAGCCCAGGCCTCTAGGAAGTGAGCAGCTGATAGTGGAGCTGGGCTGGTTCCTACATGGTCACAATCAGTGCTCTTCAGGAGGGCAAAGGGAGTGAGCTGCATTGTAGCTAATACTGCCTAACAGCAACATTTGAAAATCTAGGCTTTCGTCAGGGTCACCTGGAGGCCTCCTGGAAGTCTCACCCAGCCTCTCTGATTCAGAAAGTCTAGGGGTGAGTGGGGGAATTTGTTGTCTTGATAAGTTGCCAAGTGATGCCCAAAATGGTGGTTTGGGGCCCACCCTGTAAGAACCATTGGCATGCATGACTGCTCACCACCGTAAGAGTGACTCAAGGTGGCCCGCACTCTGAAGATGTTTGCTCATTTTCTTCTCATAAAATTCAGTTTAATCTAGTGCAATAAAAATCTAAAGTACCTCTGTGAGCAGTGTTTGACACTGCCAGGCATGCCAGCAAGTAAAAGACAATGTTCCTGTCCTGAGAAACATGCAACTCAATCAGCAAGAAAATGAAATATGCTGAGAGCAGGAGGCAGCAAGAACACCCGACTATGTCAAGAGGTCTCCAGAATGAAGAAATGGAGAAAAGGGGGAGGCACTGCTGCAAGGTCTTCAGGGAGTTGCTGCAGGAGGTGGAGGCCTGGTCTTTGGAGAAGGAAGTAACCTGAGGGCTGCGGTACTGTGGGGAAGAGAAATGCTGCGTTCACCCCAGAATGGTTTGTGGAGGACACGCAGTGGGAGTGGGGAGACCATGCATGAGGCTGCCAAGACTCGGCAGGTGTTTTTCCCACAGTGGTGGAACCATGAAATGTACCTTCATCTTTGTTAAGGTGATGAAAAACAAATCACAGGTGCAAAAAGAATAATGCTTGGCATATACTGGCAACTCTTGTTACTCTGATAAATGAAAGAATGTAGGTTACTCACATATATTCTTACATATTAAAAATTTAAAACATGTTACCTCCCTTTCACTTAAGAAACCTTTATAATGTCACATATGAAAAAGTGGCAGGTATAGGAAAGGGAAGGGAAAAGCAGAATACCCTAAGTACACAGGGGAAAGAACTGTCTTCCACATAATTATAATGTTTAATGTAAGAACAATAGAATATGTTTAGATGTCATCAATTGATGGACTATTATGTACATTTATATCATGATTTTAAAAACATGCAAATAGCATAGCATGAGAATGAGAAAAAGGTGAATAAAGTATTTTACTTACAATGTTATCTGTGTCAAAATGTATAGAAAAAGGAAAAGTAGAACTCTATATAAAATTCCACTTTTATTAAAATGCATAAAGGAACGGGGTGCAATGGTTCCCTGGCATTGAAACGAGGAACAGAGTAGACACAACCAAATATGGCTTCCTGTCCAGCCTGAAGACTCAGGGGTCTGTGTATCACCTCACTGTATTTTTTATTTATGACATTAACACATTAAGTTGATGAAGTGCTTTCTATTACTGTATTTAAAATTCACAGCCTTGCTGAAAGAATTCAGGTAGATTCAGAGAGGAAGTTATTAAGCCCTCTAGTGACCAGTGGTTGCAAACCCATTGCTACTATTGATTAATGACTACCAATCTTTAATCCAATGGTGTCAGTCACTAAATGAGGTTCACTTTTTTGTGACTTTTTCTCTAGATGAAAATAAAAACTAGCAAGCTAAAAACTAAATAATACCTCAAAATGGTATCTATGGGGTGGGGGCTGTAGGTGGATATATCAGATGTCTGAGTGAATATTTATAATATATAATATATATTATATATTATTTATAATACATAGCAATACCTTATGGAAAAAGATCTGTGAATAAAGATGTGATGTCTATTTTGATGTCTCTGATCATCTGGAAATTAGTATTCTGAAGTTTTCCTTCATTTAGTAAACTGAAACTGGGCCAACTGTTACGTTTTCTAATTAACTGTCCTTTTAAAGTATAGGGACAGCGGCCAGGGCTCCTGGCTTGATGTTGCCTTCTGAAGTTCCACTAAAAAGAAGGTCAGTGAGAGTTCTAAACTACAGCTCAGCAGAAATTTGTGAATAAAATATTTCTAGAGGAAGTGTTTGCAGAATTGGTCGGGGAAGAGACGTGGTTTCGCTAGTTTTGTCTGACACAGTATTTGATGTATGTCGAAAGCACATTTGGCTTAGGCTACATCTAACTGTTTAGGTCTCATGAAAATAAGAAAGATGGGCACCAAGAGTACAGTTTCAGGCTGTGTTTCTGCCATGTAAACCACTGTGATTACCCGAGCTGGGGATGATCAGATGACCCCCGAGGGAGTTGAAGGTACCAAATGCTGTACAAGACGGATCTGTCTGCCTGGCGAGACTCTGATTCTTCAGGTTGAGAGCCTCATTCTCCAGTAAGGATTGCGTCATCTGTGGGGACAGCTTGGATGTAAACTCAGAGAGGTCATCTTGGGGAGTGACCGCACCCGAGGTGTTGTACACTTTTATTTTCAGGTTAGGCAGTGGATCGAGAATTGGAGAGTTGGTCATGGGAATCTTGTCGGAGACATCGTGCAGGGCGTAGACAGGTCCTCTGTACACGGCTGCCGCTGACGTCAGGTCTGGGGGCACGGCCAGGAGATCTGAGTCAGAAAGAGAAAAGAATCCCCTTCGCATTCTCCACTGGGGCAGCCTGCATTAGTCAGCCTCCCTGTCCACACTCTGAACCAAAGCTCGGCACTCGGCTAGTACTGGAGATGCAGAGGTGCCGAGGCTCCGTTAAACACAAGGCAGACAGGCCACTACTATGGGCAGAGTTCAAGTGGCCCAGCTCATCCTGTGTTTGGCTTAGAAGCTTCTCAACACATTGAAGGTATCTGGCTGTTTCAGCAGAGAGGACTGGACAATAAGCCCTATAAGGAGGGTGCTGTTTGGTAAGACTTTCCCTTGCCTGTACTGGATTTGGGTTCATCTGTAAACCACTGCATTCAAAGCAATACAAGACAAGAAGGCGGTGGGGTGGGGGGAGACAAAAAAACTAGGAAGTCAGTCAAAGAATCAATATATTTTTAAAAGACAGAAGTTACAACGTACGACACAACAAACCGTCAGACAGAAAAGGATAATTTGCACAGCTGGTCTGCTCCAATGTATTATGTGGACTGGTACCACGCCAGTAGGGAGTGAACAAACGAAAATTGCTGTCTTCATTGAGCTTGCATTCTAGCTGAACCTGCTGGCCCAAATGTTACCGGTTTTGAAGCCATGTAGGGAAACTGCTCGTACCAGGAGCAGTCTGGGGAGCGGAGCGCCCACTGACCTTGTCTGGCTGCCTTGATGTTCACAGGCTGGAAGCCCCCATTGAGAGCTGAAGAGTCGATAATATCGGACTCAAAGTCCCGGTGATTCTTGCGATACACAAACAGGGCCACGGTGACAGAGATGGCCAGGCACACGATCACCGCGATCACAATCCCGACATAGAGGGCCACATCATCTGAATCAGGAGCAGCTGGAGGGGAAGAAAGAAACATTGGACCAACTACTTATAGAAATTTCCCACAGTGCACATATGTATTGCTATAATTTTTTCAGACATTTATTGCCTTTTTTATAGGTTAATTTCAAATCTATTTCAAAAGCTATATAAAATCACTGTGGCCTTTCAGTGGAAAATTATCTCTGATTTCTTTTTCTTTCTCACTCTGCATCAATCCACCCACTAATCTATCTTATAATTGGGCAGCATAACAGACCATTTATTACTAGCATATAAAGAAACCAGAGCTAAAAGCATCCCAAGGCACAGGGAAAAATTAAGTTTATTACTCCTTTCAGGTGAGAAAGTTTGGAAGGGTTTTCAAACTCACCAATAGTTATTTTAAAAACATAAACACTGTTAGCAATACATGGCATGTTTTGAGTCTATGTATTTATTGAACCAGAATATTTTCCTAAGTATCATTCCAGGTAATATAATTACTTTCCCTGCCTCTCTTCTTACTTTCTCCTCACTCAACGCAGGGCTAGGTGGGAGTGATGTAACTAAGCAAAGCAAGTACTAGCAGCAGACACTAGACTAGAAAGGTGCCTTGAGATGGCACAGGTCAGGGGCAGAGGTTAAGGCCATGATGTTTTCTAAATCCAGATTTTTGGTACAGACACAGGATCACCTCTATGGACCTTGAGCTTCTCATGGACTCTTGCAAGAGTTACGTTTGAGCGTCTCATTCCTAGAATACACATAGCTCTAGAGTACTCTATAGCAGATGCAGGCCTGGATCAGTGACCAAAAAGGTCAGATTATCCCAGAAGCAAGTAATCTTTGATGAGCACAGGGTGTAGTCCTTCTGGGTAACAGAAGGGAAGAATTTGTATAAATGCTGTCTGTTTCCTTGGTGGCACAGAGCATGCTTTGATTCAACCAGAAAAGGCAATAGAGCTGGTAATTAAATATGAGCAACAAAATTAAACCCTTACAGAACCACTCTGCCAGTATTAAGTCTCTGTCTACCATATTGTCTGGCCCACAGAAGGCGTTGGCAAGGATAACCAAG
This sequence comes from Dolichotis patagonum, assembly GCA_004027295.1. NCBI lineage: Eukaryota > Metazoa > Chordata > Mammalia > Rodentia > Caviidae > Dolichotis > Dolichotis patagonum. The sequence continues at coordinate 82,461 of PVJX010004388.1, read as the reverse complement.
CTACTCTGCTCACTGCAAAAAAGGGGTCACTTTGGTTCTTCAAGTGGTCAAGAACTACTTCAAATTTTATGTTCAATTTTATCTAATAGGCAGTTTTGTGTACAGAGAATTTTTAAATGTTTAAGTCCTGTGACCTAAAATGTGAGGAATCCATTGCTCTCTCTTCAGACTCACAGTCACATAGTTTATTTGAGGAAATAACTTATCATTTTGTTTGCCAGTGGCATATGTGATAACTTACAGTTTGGTGTCATGGGGGCTTCCACAGGCTGGAAGTATAGATGAATTTTCTGTTAGAAATTGCTCTATCTCTTTTTTCATATTGTGTTTTAATGTACTGTGAAAGGACTGTGCTTCTTTTAAAAAGTATTTTCCTTCCCAAAGTTTCCCAAATATCCACTTTTCCATTAAACAAGTCAATACTGATGATTTACTTTTTCCAGAACATAGTGACTTCCCAGCACTCTTTGTTGTATGATATGGTTTTGTAAGTGTGGACTACCTTTGCTACTGTTGGGTTTTATTTGGGGCCACAGAATTCTAAAGTCTGGTCAGAACACTATGTAAATTCTTAATGTTTTACTTTAGCAAGCCAGAATTACTTATTCAACATTCATGATTTCTAGCACAAGAGATATGCATTTTCTCAACCTTTTCCTTTTGAGCATTTGAACCCTGCCCTTTATTTCTATCAGCAAATTTCATGAATGTTTTCTCAGTTTCTGGGCTCAAGCTTTAAATAGTAGACTGATGGATTGGAAAGCTGGCAGAGACTTGGAATGACCCTTTCTTCTCTCCAGCACTGGAAATCTAATTTGTTTTTCATGTTAGAATATATTAGGCTCCCATTTTCTGTGTACACATCTGTGATCCAAAGAAAGGCAAACTGGAACTGGGGGCAATAATGTTAAATGATTATTCAGCAACATAAAATCCAGACATCAAACTTACAAGAAAATCCATATTCATTCTGGGTTCTCTGTTCAGTTGAAATAGGATAAATGAAACCTTGAAAAGAAAAAAAAATGAAACAAAAATGGGAACAAAATCAAATTAATGCAGGAAACAAAATGGGAAGCATGAAAAATGGTTTAATTAAAAGAAAAGGGAAAGAAACCTGTGGCCCTTTAAAATTCTCTTTCAGAACAGAATTGTGATATTTTGTATCCCTGTCTGCACTGCAGTCTCACTAAGAATTAATAAGTAGGCAGATTGAATTTCAGAGCAAAAACTGGTCTCGAGTCACTAACTTTGGAGTGCTTAAAGTCTTTCTTTTATTGAGCATAAACTCTAATGGATCTAATTTATTTCAGACATCAAGGGTCATTAGCATAAGGAAAATCTTTTTTCCTTAGCCCTGCCATATGCTTTAATTCCCAGGACATACTCAGCAAGGTTCTAAACAGTTTTTTCTTTCTTATTTAATCATAACAGCTTGCTCTTGGTCTAATAGAAATAAAGAAGATCTGTCATCATTGGGTCATTGGTCAAAGGTTAAATACTCATTTACTGCACTGAGCTGTGACCACCTCTTCCCACTCCAACCTGTTCAAATCCACTTTTTGGATTTTCTGTCATTTCTTGTCCCTTTCATATCATAGGAATCCAATAAGGATTGTCCAGGGACAGAGCAGTTTGTCAATGCAATGGAAACTGGATGTTTTTTATTCAAAATCATTGGAAAATCAATAGGGCCTAGAGGGTATGAGGTTATTTATTTTAGGGATTCAAAAGAATGCTGTAAACTGGACAAAAATAACAACCTCATCTGAAGTGAAAACAAAGAAGGGGCATTATAAGTTTTCTTGTTAGTGTATTTAGAAATAGAAACTAATATAATGGTAACAGAACACTAATAATGACAGTAATACAATATGGATGAAGACAGAAAACACTTAAAAAGGGTAAAACAAAATTTTTGGAATAAAAAGTCTGAGAGCACATTTCGAATATAACTTACACCTGGCACCCACAGTTCCCCAGAGTTTAATATTCTGCAGTGTATGAGTTACTCAAATAATATGGCACCATTTGGAGTAATCAAATGAAGAAGAACATGAAGCAAACATTCTAATGACACTCAAGGGCAAAAATATAGAGGGACTGCAAAAATTACAATTAATTGGTTCAAAAGTAAAAGGTCTTTAAACCGTTTCCACTAAAAGCAACTCTGAATCACGCCCAGGTAGCTGTTTTACAGTCTGCAGAACATTGGGTCCTTACAAGCTATTTACCTATTTGGGGAACTAATTCTGGGGTGATGCACAGTACTACTTTAATGAAAGAGAGATTTGCTGTAGCACAGAAAGGTTTGCTCTGAATTAATTTTTAATGCTTTATTTTAGAGTAAGGATTGCCACCTTCTACTCAGTTTTATAAATATTATATTCCTTATCCTGGTTGTCTGAATCCATGTATTAGGTTTGATTTTCATTTTTAAACATCTCTGTCTGGTAATAACCTTTTTCCATTTGTATTCTGTGAACTCAGTATAAAAGGACATCTGGGACAAATACAGGCTTTAGTTTAGAAACCCAAAGATTTATGACGAATGAATTCACTGGTAGTGGGAGAGCAGATAAGGATGTCACCCTTTGGACATGGCAATGTAAAGTAGAGAAATGTCAAAGACTTATCCTCAGAGGTGAGAGAGACAGACAGAGAGACAGAGACAGAGAGACAGACAGACAGAGAGAGAGACAGAGAGACAGAGAGAGCGAGAGAGGGGGACAGAGGGATATTTGGAAATGTTCTGATGTTCATCTGGAAAATCTTGGTAAGGACCTGGACCTAGGTGAGTATGTAGAAGAGCTGAAGCTCAGAAAAGGAGATGTTTATGTCCAGAGATAAATGACATGGCTTGAAATTCCTTCCTCACTACAGAATTCCTGTTCTTGACATGCAGAGCAAAAAATAATGGAAAGGAATTTTGTAAATTTGATTTTAATTTCTACTTTATTGTATTTAGATTATCCAATAATATATTTATTCCCTTAATGTTTTTCTGAGACTTATATTTAATTACAGCCACAGAATCAGAATTCACTTTCTCATTCATTCAACCAATACCCTCGAGCCTGATTAGATTCTAGGCTCTGCTCTAGACATAGGAGATGATTCCCTGCATCCGGGCTGCTTACACTGTACCTTCACACAAAGTAAGCCAATAAACAAAGTAATACATAACTTGAAATACTGAAGAAGTCCTTTTAAAAATAAATTTTAAAAGGTAATATGATTGGAGATATTGGGATGGCCAACCCACAGAAGAGTTTATTTTCAGGTAAAATTTGAGCTGAGCATTTATGATAAGAAGGAATTGCCCAAGTAAAGATCAGTAGGCAGAAGCGATCCAGGAAGAAGGACTGGACGTGCTGAGGTCCTCACATAAGATCAGAGTGGGAAGAGCAGGACATGTGGGGGAAAGTGGGGTCAGGGAGGCGGGCAGCACCCAGATTATGTAGGCCTGATGGCTCATAATGCAGAGTTTTGATTTTATTCCAATAAGATTCTAGTTCTGGGACTGAATCTAATTTTGAGAGAAAAAAAAATCACTTTTGGGGACGGCGGTACACGAACTCATGACCTTGCACTTGCCAGGCAGGCGCTAACATGGCTGGGTTAAACTCCTGGCCCTTAAAACAAATCACTTTTTAAAAAATAGAAAATAAATTTCAAAACAAGCAAAGTACAATTTTACACATGATTTCTGGCTTGGGAGAAGTCCAGTAATGAGTATATCGATATACTTGATGAAGTGTTTACATTTGAGGTTGTTCTAAAGTAAAAACACACCAAAAAATCTCACTATTAGTTATTCCTCATAGCCAATTAGGACCAATCCAGCCAAACTGTTATTTTCCTACATGGGAAAATTTAAAACAGACCACTATTAAGTGTGCTCACTAATATAGCTCAACACACCAATTTACTCTGTTATGGAAACACTGATAAAGAGTTTTGGAAGGCGACCCTATAAAACTTTTTCCATCTCTTTCAAAACACTTCTGCAACTACAGAGGTAAAACATCACTTAGAAGGCTGGGATTCAGAGAAGAAAGGGATTACTGTTCATCCCCTAACCGAGGGGAAAACAGAATCACTTTCCAGTGTTTGTTTTCATGCCTGTCCATCTGATCCATGTCTTGCAGAACAACAGGGGACAGTTTTTTCAGCTAATGAGGTGACCCTGCTGAGAGTAGTCCCAGCAATAATGAGAAATAGCATCTCTTGCAGAACAGTGAGAAATAATTGTTTTTAGTGTCACTACCATCAGTGGCGTTCGTAAGTTAGGGATTGCAGTCAACTTTCCCGCTACTTGAAAGGAAAGCGGACTGAAAAACACCAGGGCTATTGGCCACGCGCTGAACACTTGTGAACTCGAGCCTGTCAGCGTCGTGAACTTCAGTTCCACCCATAGCTTGGCTCCTTTAGCGTGACAGTTTGGTCAAACTACTTCCCTTCGCTAAGTATCATTTTTCTAATATGTGTGAGGGCTACAGATACTTGTTTCTGTAGCTATTGAAAGGATAAATGAGATTTGCAAAGTACTAGTACACTGCAAGTTATCAATAAATGATGAACGATTATATCACGATGCATATGCTAAGCTGGACCGCGATGCCTGCTTGTTAAGGATTTTATTTGTAGAGTCAATGTAGCCTGTTATTTCATGAGTGACCTTAGGAAACTTGTTTGAATTTCAGTTTCCCCAGCTATTACCGAGGCGGGAGCTCAGTTGTTCTGAGAAACTATGAGCAATGGACTCAGTACTGTGTACTCTTTTACCCTCTCTGTTGAAAGAGTTTTGGGCTTGGCCTTCACTTCTGGCAAAGACACAGAGACGTGTTTCATAAGCAGCTTTCCAGGGTCAGAGTTAAAACTGGTGCTGTTTAACTGGGTTTCTCAATCGGAACTGTTGCCACTGCCCACACAGGAGCCTGGAAAAGGGTAGGGGTGCTGATGCTTGGCTGTCACATGATCAGGGGTTCATTTTCAGCATTTAGTGAGTGGGGCCCAAGCACACTGAATGCCCAGGGACAGCGAGCAGTCTTGCCATGGAGGAATTTTTTAAAACGAATGCACCTCCACTCATGACAATGAATGAGCTTGCCTCTTGTGGATTCAGAAGAAACAAGGGGTGGGCTTTGAGGAGAGGATGGTGCAGCCACGATGCAGGGTACCAGTCCAGAATGGGGCCGCCGTGGAGCTGCGTGCACTTTGCAAGCTCTTCTTTCAAAAAATATGATTGAAGGAAATTTATGTTTGAAAGAGGGGATTTTCCTAACCTTGGGGTATAGGGACTGCAGGTTTGACTGTGAAGAGAAACTTTTAAGTTTCACTCAAAGGCATAAACAGTTAGAAAGCAGCAGGCAGTTTACTTTATTTTTTGCAGTAGTGGGGATTGGACACAGGGTCTTTATACTGAGCTTTGTTTTGTTTGAGGCAGGGTCTTACTGGGGTAGTAAGTAGCCCAAATTCAGCTCGAACTTGCTTCCTCCTTCGTCAGCCTCCCAGAGTCCGGAGCAAGCTCGAGCACTGAGTGCCATATTCCCTTTGTGAGCCATCTTGTCATTGCTGACCCGTCATTTCAAGAGATCAGCTAGGACGACCTTCTCAGAGGAGGAGACAAAGTCCCAAACGTGAGAAGTCATATTTTCAAAATTACTCTCAATATTTTGAAATACAACTGAGATTTGATTTAAACTTTCTATCTGTGAGGCTGAATGGTGTGCAAGCTTTGCGTTGTTCAACCACGAGGCAGCATTCTTCACATTTGGGTTTACGCAGATGGGAGCTGTTAACATTACAGTTATTTTCTGGCTGATAACTTGAGGAGGAGTGAATTTTCTAATTTGTTAGACTAGATTGGAAGGGCCCAGCTGATGTCCAACTATTATAAAAAGTCAGAGCCAACGTTCTTAAAAAGGGAGCAGAACTCTTCTTGATGTTGTATTATAGTAGGTAAAACACAGTATGTATTTTGATGGATATCTAGTAATTGCTTAGTCATATGCCTGAACACACCCTGTTTGATGAATTTATATTTGGAAATTCTCAGAGACAATGCCAAAAGCCAAAAAAATCTCTATTTCCTCAACAAAGAGAAATTTTTAAAAGCCTTTCAAGGACTTTTTAAAAATGCAACATGTAAAATAGATAAGCAAAAATGATAATGTTATGATCTTTTATAAAAAAGGATAATACACATATTTATGCCATAAGTGATATTTTCATAGGAAAAAATTAGGAAAATGAAATTATGGCTTAAGAGATGTCACACAACCTGAGCATCACTGACCAGGCTTAAATTCAAGACCAAGTCTGTGCCATCACTAATTTGCAAATCCCTACAATCTCGGAGACAGCATAGATCACTGAGAGAACTTCCTGTTTTTAACCCCTTCGAACATGGGATGGTCATAGCCTTAGCATTACAATTCTGGACAAACATCAGAGTAGGGCTAGGTTAAACTTCAGCCCTGGAACTACAACCCTGTACTTTAGAAATACTATCTGAGGATTAATCAGTAAATTAAACAAGGTGAGATGAGTAGAATGGGTCTGTATATGTTTTATATGTTTATATGTTTCCAGCTTCATCTGGAATTCAAGTGATTCGATGAGGTACCATTAATGATTTAGACTGCAGTACATATACTCTTTCATCTGAAACATTATCATTGATATTAATGATATTTAGAAAGACAAAACAGTATACAGAGTTTTTATCCCACAAGTGAGACAATTTCTAAGCAGTATTTTTGTTTCAACTGTGCATTAAGCAAAGAAGTACACTAAACCTTGGCATTTCTATGCTAAGGTAACTGCAGAACCTTGCTAATATGATGTAGCTGTTAATGCATGATAAGTACATTGTGTTTGTTATACAACCCTACAGTAATTACATATTTAAAAGAAAAACATCATTTCCCTCAGCAATGATTCTACCAGGAAAAAAAATGAATAAATATCATCTGGAGGGATTCTTATACACCAGAAGAATATCTTGTTTTAAAGCAATAAAATCTTGTGACCACTGGATTCCAGCATCCAAGAGCCTGCATGAAAACAGGCTTAAAAAATGAAACAAATTCAGCTTCATACATTGGGTCTAGTAACTGTTGGTGTTGGGTTGGCTGCTTCAGTTCTATGCCTCAGTTTTTTCCCCTATTATTAGGGGATTATGATCAAACATTTCATAAAATTTTCATTTTGTTTTGCTTTTTCACTTTTTGGGTATTAATTAAATTGAACATGAGTCAATTTTGTCTCAGGTTGGCCATGTCTAACACAGCAGATTTTCATCAGAAGCAACACGCCACAACCTAACACCAGTGCATGAGGAAGAAAGTGAATAGAATTTAAATTAAATCTGAAATTCCTTTAACCACAAAACTTAAGACACAGTGCTGTCTATGTCCTCCACATTTTGAGAAGCACCAGTCCAGTCTTCAGGGATTCCTAAAAAGATGGTCTATATAACAGTAGATGTCTGAGAGTCAAAACTCTGTCTTTAAATAAGAGATCAAACCTCCAGCCAAAATGGAAAACCATAGCGTTTTATAAGGTACTCCTGTTCGCCTTCTCCATTTACTCATTAGATTACAATGTGGAGTTGGTTCTATGACCTGAGCATACATAAACTGACTTTAGGATGCTGTATTTAAACAAGGAAATTAGTGAATATCCAATACAGGGCTGAGCATTCAGGTTACACATGTGGCATACATACTCAACTGTAGTTCGTTAAGTGCGTTAACCATATTCTCTACAAGTTTATGCCTCTAAGTAGTCAAGTATTTAGTTTTAGTCCTGTTTATCTAATTGAAATATACCAGACAACTTCACAACTTTTCCCATTTTACAATACTATCATTAGAAGAATCTTTGTTTCTGATGGATTTTTGCCTCTCCTTGACCTGGCTGTGCTGGTACACTAAACCAAAACATGGGATTTTTCTCACCCCAATTACAGTATTCTTGGATGCAAACTTTCTTATTAAAACCTCAAAGGCCACTGAAAATAAACCTGCACAGTTTCTCTTTTTTCCTTTAGGGTCAGTTCTTGTCTTGCAGACCTATCCGAGTTGCACTAATGATGTGAAAAAGTCAGGTTGATCGAAGCCATCCAGGGTCCTTTATTGTAATTTACCACTCTTCCAAGAGTTTATTTATTGATGGTGCTTATAGAACTCCAAATAAATGAATACATAAATTCTAGGACATGACAACAAAAATCGAAAAGAACATTTGGTTATCACTGATGTCAGTTACCCAAGTTTGCCACAGCAATCTCCAGCTCTCACCCCAGGACAGCTGGCCATGCTGCACTAAGCTGGTCCAAATCCTGTTCCCAATACTCACACCCTTCCGAAAATGAATGGCAGGCTATTCATGCCCCAGATGTGAAAGTCTTATCTCATGACTCACAGCAGGTGCAGCACAAATGTCTGCAACTTAGCTTATCAGTTCGGCAAAATCCAACTCATCAGCTGCCAAGTGCTTTTAAGTAGCAGACTCCACCCACATCAACGCTTTCAAAGAATAATACATAACTGAACTCAAAGGTGATGAAATTTGTATCCTCCTAGGGTAGGAAAGACGTCTAGTAGCAAAAGCAAAATAATGTAGACTATAAAGTAAGGGAGTTGAATCCTAGAACACATCATCCTATCTGCAGTTTTAGGCAGAAAGGAACATTCAGCCGATGACGCCCTTGGGCCTGCACCCTCGTGCTCTGGAAAGAGCCCCTGCAGTGCCACCTGTGTCCATGGTGGTGCTTTCTGGATCCCTTCAAAGCTTTCATCAGCTGAAAACCTTGCTTTTGTCTCCTCACACTAACCTGCCTGGGCCCTGTAGTTGTTCATCAGGTTTCTGTGGGCTCAAGTTTCCAACCACATCCCTGCTTTCAAATGCAGGAAAATGTTTTACCAGAAAGGAAAAACAGCAAACCTCACTGACGATGCAGGAGACTGCTGAGCACTGTGTTGGGCAGGCAGTTCATGCACAGAATATTGATTTGCCAGCTGGGACACTACATGTATCAAGATCTGCACACTCACTGCTATGACATCAGCTTTTTCCAACTACAGACAAAAGCACTCACTGTCTAACACTCATAATTATGCTTTCCTATCAAACTGCTGCACTGAGAACTGCCCTGGGAACTCACTCAGACCTTTGCGAATGCTTACCATGGATGCTTATAAACACATCATCTTCAAGTCAGGACAGGACAGTTTGTAAGCTAAATGATCTCCCATGTTAAGTGCACCAGGGATTCCGAGGGCCCCAGGGTGCGACATATCCACGCTGAATTCACATGCAGTGAGCTCTGCTGCTTCCTCCGGTGAGAACTAATGGAATAGCTGTATGGCATGTAAATGTTTTAACGAGTGGAAAGTGCTGAATTTGCAGAATGCAAAACATTTTAATTTCCCAAAGTCAAGAAGTTCACTGATGCAGACACAATTCCACCAGTTCTTGTTTGTAAATTACAATTTTAAACATGTCTTCTATGGCATAAGCCTTCTTCACCAAGAAGGAATAATTCTGAATTCTGAGTTGAACTCTTACATATGCCTCTGTAGAACTTCAAAGAGAAAATGGAATTAAGAGCTAAAACGTATAGGAATAAGCAAAGGAACATGATCATCCACTGTAGTGGATTTGTAAATATAGAGAAATCCTCATTTCTAAGCCCATGGATGGCACAGCACAGTCTTTGCAGCACTGATGACTGAACCAGGGCCTTCACACTGAGCTGCCTCCCTAATGCTTTACTTCCTTTTATGGAGACAGAGACTCCCCAAGCATCTAAATTGTCCAAGCTGGGCACAAACTTGCAATCTTCCTGCCACAGCCTCCCACAGTGCTGGGGTTACAGATGTGTGCCACCACTCCTGGCTGACAACGTAAATCTTCCTACTACTTCACTATAAAGATGATAGAAGTTCAAATCTATCGTCTTAGTAATACAATTTTATTCTAACATGTAAATATACTTATGGACTTAGCATATTTTAGGGAACTCCTTAAAGATTTTCTTTTTTCCTGCAAATCTTTTTTCCTACATCCTGTCCTCACCCTTCCACCCATCCTGTGCCTCCCCTACCATTTCATGTATTATCGCAAAAATATACTGCAAAACAGAAGGAAGTCTACTGTCATTTTATTTTAGGGATGATAATAAAACAGCCTATCTGGATGGACAGATACTGTGACTGACCTTCCACTATAGCCTTCTGGATAAAATAAATTTTCCTGTGGTATTATGAAGTATAAACAGAAAAAACTGTTAAGAATATTGTTTCTTTCTCATACAAACACGTATTTTCACTAGTTTCCATGGGGACAACCACTACAAGTCACTGCTCTTTCTTGTTCAGTGAAATCCATGCTATCTTTTAAATGTTTACTTTCCTTAAAAGAATTAACAACATGCTTAAAAACCAAAAATGTCTGTCTTATTTCTGGGGCATTAAGTGACTCTGCTGGTTTCTAATACACTATAACAAATTAATACACTCTTGCAATACACTTTAGAAACTTAGCCCTAATCTCCAGAAGAGACCATTTGAAGGCACCAGAAAATGATCTCTACTGTAGGAGCACCGCCTTTTAGGCCAATGAGATGACAGGGTACGCACATGTGCATATGCATGTGTGTGTATGCACTGGTTAAAACATGAGCTGATTATGTTTAAATGTTCCAAAAATTTAGTAGAGCTTCTGAAATTGTTCAAAGACTCTGATCTTGTTTCACAAATGGAATTACATAACATCACACAATAAATATGATTTATCAAACAGTGTAAGAGTAAGTTAGGTTGCAAGGATAGAGTGATACGTATATGACAGGCAACTGGGAAATAATGCAAAGGTGTAACTCAATTCTGAATCCCCACATCTTCCAAATACTTGATTTACTGGGAGAAAGGAGCTCGTGCAACCTAGGGTTTTATACTACTAGGATTTCTGCGAGTATTTTATTAAATATTGGTTTTGGTAATCTAATTTGAATCAATGTGACTGGATTCTCAGGATAAGTCAGCAACACTGTTATACCTCAAATTCAGAGATCCCTGCTTCTAATACTATGCTGTTGGTCAAACTTACCCTCAGCAACCCTTTCCAAATGATCTTTATAACTATAAGAGTAATGGGATGTTAAGTATAAAGAATGTAAAGAGAAAGTATACAGAAAAATGACTTGTAATCTCAGATGCCCAGAAAATGCATGACTTTCAGTAGTTTTTTTCCCTAAGTTTCCTCCCACATAGTTTTGACAATGTGCATATATAACCTGCATTCTGCTTTTCTGTGTTAAAAATGTAAATATTTTAGAGGCTATATGATGCCCCATTTCAGGGAAGTAACTACTACCCTAATGATGGTCTTTGGGCTTTTCATTTTCAAAATAATAAAAATTAAAAACTATAGACATATTTGGAATAATTTTCCTAAGTGTTCTTATTAATTATTTAAAGCATGTTTATTCATACTGAGTCAAAGAGTCTGAACAATTTTAAAGCTTTTGGCTTATATCATCAATAATTTCCCCAAATAATTGTAAAGACTCTGTATTTACAATACCAAAATATGAAAACGTTCACTTAGTTATCTTTTTTAGCATTTGACATTATGGGACATTCCACTTGTCTATTTTTTTTTAGCATTTAGCATTACTATATTTTTAAAATATTAAATACTTCTATAAGTGATCCTCAAAGTCATTAGACAAAAAAATTCAATTGGCATCATAAAAATTTCTAATATGTCTTACAAGGTCATCAGTAGGCTGGCAAATAATTTTTAAAAACTTCTGATCAATTATTCAGCAAAAATTAAACACTCTGGAAGCTATCAAGTCTAACAATAAGTCTGTAAATCATAGCTAAGTGTAAAAACAGTGTGTCTGATACATGTTATGTACACATAATGGGAAACTGAAAAGAACAGTCCAGTAACATAGTAAAGACTGTTAATTAGACATTTAAAAATGAATATTTCAAATTCTGTTTATTAATTTGTAATCTTTCTCTGTAATTATGAATTTGGTCTATCAATAATAATAGTATAAAACTATATTTTTCTGTAATTTTAATTTCCTTCATAGATGAGTTAATTCATTTATCTTATGGTTCCATATATATATTTCTAGCATTTTATTTATTTATTTATTGTTCACATTTACCATGAATTTTCTTTCCTCTTTGTTTCTCTTTAGCCCTAAAAAATTGTTTTGAATTTATTCAGTGAAGTTTTAAATTCATAGTCAGTCTCATTGTTTTAGTATCAGTAAAGTCTAGTGCAATAGTACTTCTTTTCCAGAACAATATATAGAAATCAGAAAATTGTAGCTTGGTTCATGCCTTCCTGTGTTCCACATTAACACTGTCTACAATAGAGCCCCATCTTATTTTCAACTGCCCCTCGAGTGGTCATCTTCATTTTTTGTTGGTTTGTTCACTTGAACAGGGTTTTGTTACGCTGCCCTGGCTGGTCTTGAACTCCTGGATTGATCTTCCTGCCTCAGCCTCCCCAGGAACTGAGACTACAGGTGTGCCCTGCCCACTGCCATACCCAGTTTTTTCCTCCATTTTGAAGAATCTATTCTTATTTTAGATTTCTGGTAATCTACTCAATGAGAATTTGTATTAAATCCTCTCTGTTGATTATCTGAAAACCATCTAAAATTTTGTTTTCCTCAGAAATAGTTGTTGAATTATTTCATCCTATCTCCATATGTCTGGTCACCTTTTACATAGTCATTCCTTTCATCTTTCTTTCCTGTGTTGCAGGAAGTTTCATGAGATAAACATTCCAGTTTACTAAATTTTTCTTCAGCCTTATCTATAGCTATTGTAGATTTTTAAAAAATCTATTAAGTTTTAAATTTCAGTAGTCATACTTAAATATCTAAATACCCTATTTGATTTTTTCCAAAGGTATCTGTTCTTTTACAATATTTTATTCTTTTACTGTTTATATTCCTTTTAAAATACAGTACGTTACTTACTTTTATGTAATTTGAGTCCGATTGCACCTAGAGTTCACATTATTAAATGCTAACTTATTAGTTATGCCGCCAACTCTCCTTCAGCGTGGCCGGTTCTCTTGGGTGACTGGAACTGTGTGTTGTGAGCTCATTTTCAGAAGCGAGCCGTTTCCACCATAGACCAGCACGCTCAGGTAGCATAGAGCAGCCTATGGAACAGTTAGTTTGTCCTTTGCTCTGCTAGTGAGCACACCAGAAGTTTTACCAACGATGTCAACCATACACCTTTTGTTTTTCTCTCCCTATGCTACAGCGTAGACTTCAAACTACAGCTGGGTGCAGCATTGTAGTTTTACTATATGCTTTATCTAAGTAAAAACTTCCACTTGGTTTTTCCCTACCATGGATACTCCCGTGGCCTCCAAGAGCTGACGGTAAAATGTCCTGGCTGATGCTCTCAGTGGTGTAGCCCTGCATGAGTTACAGTCTCAGACCCTGGGCTTCCCAAATCCAAGGCTCCAGCCTCTGTGCAGAAACAGACAGCACCAGTTTTCATCTCTGGGGCCACCAACCACCTCAGCTCTGCAGGTGGCAACTGTACCCCTGACATTTGAGGGCCTCCCTCCCTCCCTGACTTCCTGTGTGTGTGTGTGTGTGTGTGTGTGTGTGTACCCACAAGCATGAGTGCATGTATGTTATTTAATTGTCATACTTTCCCCACATACTCTGAATCAAAGGTTTTTGGACTTACGTAAGTGTTAAGGAAGGAATGTATTTGAATTTGGTTGTTGTCAATAAAACAATAAATATTAACAATATTTTCTATGGACTTCACACTGTATTGCTCTTCAGTATCAATTAGGCTTTTTAGTGTCAATTTACTACTACAAGATCTAGGTGACTCTGAATCCTATTTACATCCATTGCAAACTTAAAGTCCTCTCTCACAGCAGTATACACACATTGTTATCAAAATTATTTGTACGTGAATTTGAGTGGATTCAGATGTGATATTTCATATTTGGTTCAATGATAATAGGTAAGCTTTACTTTGAGATAATGTTATAATATTGCTTAAGAACTATTTATTGATGGATTCAAGACATTTATTCTCCCAAAGTGAATAAACATTAAATGATGCAAAATATGGCTTTTTGGCTATCTTTCCTTCTCTCATTCTTTTTCTTAATATAGACCTTTTCCTTCTGGTAAGCTTTGCAGTTTCATCTTTAGAAAGCCTTTTGTTTTCTAAAATAAGGGCCAAAGTAACATTATTTCTTTGTAAGACTTTGCCAGCAATACCCTGCCAGAACCACCAAGCTGGTACACAGAAAGTATAGCTTTCACTGTAAAATACTATAATTACACTGTGCAGCAATATCTCTGGTTTTTAGCACAGAGGAAATCAATAGTAGTATAGACTACAATCCTTTGTTGGACTCAAGGAGATATAAGAGGGTAGATGGAAGAGCTTATTGACTTAGTAGGGAAAAAATTAGAGCAGCAGAAATAACCCTTTAACAGAATATTTTTAATCCACACACTAAAATTTTTCAGTCTAATAAGAGACAATAGATCATACAACAAACAAAGATAAATCTCCTCTTGTAGCATCATTCTTCTTCCTTATTTACACATACTTCCCAGGCTGTCACTCCTGGCAAACATCCATAAGAAAAACTGGTATTATACTGATGCCGAAAGAAAATATCGAGATGTTAAAGAATTCTATGTAAGGTAAGTCTTGGTTTGAATAGTTCATGTTTGTATTTGACAAAAGTAATAATGTAGAAAGTGGCATTTTGTGCAACCAAGAAAAGGTCCCAAGGTCCAACATGTGACATTGTTTTCCATATTAAGTAGCTTGCTCTTAGAATTTTTTAACATACACCATAGAAAGAGTGTCTATTAAATCATCCAAGGTTGAACTATTATACTGAGGGAGACAGCATAAAAGATAGAGAAAACCTCCAAACATTGCTGCTTTTCAATCACATGAATCAGTATGTTCTACAGAAAAGAAAAAATACTAAATGAGAAACTGTTGAAAAAAATGACTCATGCCTGTTATTTTAATTCTCAATTCAAGCTCTTGCCTAGGAGAAAAATCCCTGTATCTCTGGGTAAATGGTTAACAAACAGCTGTATTCTTTTCATTCTTGCACTTCTGGTACCAACTTAGTAAGATGCCCAGTAGCTGTTCCCATTCATAATCAGAAGCTGCATGCTACCGTCAGCAGCAGCCTGCATTCAAAGAAAGCACTGTGTGGGAAACATAAAAATAGGAGACTTATTGGATAGTTATTCACTGTGAGCAACATTATTATTTATTTTCATTTTAAATAAGATTTCTTTTTAAAAGTCTTTGTGTATAGACTGTGGTAAAGAGAATTTTGTGTATATGGTGAAAACAAAGTACTTTTTTCTTAAATAACAAATACAAACATATGTGGTTGCTTGTATTGTTCAAGCAATTTGCAATGTGTTGCAAAATCTGTCAACATGTGGCCACTATAGGATCAGACCCAAATGTGACATGCTGCTCCTTCTCCCCACACAGGTGTGATTTCAGAGCAGTTCTTATCTTCTTAACTCATGGTCATGGGAAGAGATGATAGACTATGAACATGGAAAGCATCCTCAATAAAGGGGAAAGGCTTGCAAGTATAAAAAAGTGTAATCACTTTCTTGTTAGGTAAATGAAGTTAAGAAAGATTTAAAACAAAGAGAGACAGATACAGAGACAGAGACAGAGACTATTCAGCTTATAGCATCCATTGCATACCTGAGTTGATCTCTTGCACTTATTTCAAAAATTTAGGATTTGTGTGAGGTAGCTAAATCATACCCACATTATAACTAACAAAAACCCACCACTCTCAAGGGCTCTGAAGATATTCTTTTTAGGTCATTTTTGAAAGTTAGTAAATTAGTAAGATACAAACCTGCAGGAGCATGTACCATCCGTGTAAGTTTTATAACACTGGTTTGGTGCCAGGTGTGAAGTATGAAATGAACAGCTCACTTTTTAGAAGTCCACGAGGGGTTTAGGGTGCCCTTTGCTACATGCTAATAAAACCCAGTGATAATTCCGTAGTCTGGAGAGAATGACTGACTCACCGTTGCTCACAGGAAAGCCTTACTGCCTGTCATTTGTTAGCGGGACACAGTTATTACTCATTCTGTTTCCTGGAAGCTTTGAGAGAAAGCTAGGATACTGCTGTGTTATTGCAATTTCATTATTGCTCAGAGTTCTTAATTTCTAATGCTGCTTCAGAGACATCCAAATAGCTCCCTCTCGGGGCCCTCTGTGTCACTCCTGTGCTCGCTCACAGGGACTTACTCTGCATGCAGAGCCCGTCGGTGCAGTTCTTGGACTGCAGGACCAGCCCGTCGCAGTCCTTGCCCCCATTCTTGGGGGCCGGCGCGGTGCACTCCCTCCGGCGCCAGTGGGTGCATTCCGTGCCGCAGGTGGACCACTTGCTCCACGAGGTCCACCTGCCATCCACTGCCATGAGAAAAGCCAGTGTCAGTCAGAGGGAGGTGGACACATGCAGGTAACAGGTGCAGAGCTCAAGTACGAGGCAACAGCGCAGACCCTGGAAAAAGCCTGGACCGAGACCTCAGTCACGTCTACCCCAGGAGGTGTGTCGCATGCTCCCTCACTAACAAGCAAGACTTCGGGGCTTTGGGGCATGTGGGAACCAAAGCTGCTCCCAGGACCTGTGCACGGCTAGGTCATGGTGGTGCCCCTTTCCCTTTCCAAGGAAATTTCTGCATTCTGTATGGAAAACAGAAATGGTCTCTGTGGATCCAAGAGTTCTTCGTACTCCGTTTCATGTGGACAGTGAAAATCAATTGTACAGGAGTTTGGAGAAAAGATTGGCACAGATTCTGCCAGCTCTCTCTCCTTCTTGCTCTCCCACCATCCCCTCATCTGACACCTCTTCCACCTGTCTCATATGCTCTTCCATATTAGCACATGTCTGCAGCACGTAATGTCTACACTCCTCTTAGGGTGTAGATATATGTACTTATTTATTTTAATTTTCCATACCCAATTCTCTTTTTCTCTCTCTCCATCTCTAGATCCCCTTCTCATCTACAAAAGAGCCATCTTTCTCCTACTGTCTATCCTTCATTTTATTATGTAAATTAGTGCTGATGCTTTGAGTTTCCCATGTGAGAAGTTATATATATAAGTTTGTGTGTCTGATTTATATACTATTTATTTATTTATTTATTTATGTATTTATGTATTTATGTATTTATTGGTACCAGGGATTGAACTCACAACTTGTGCTTGCCAGGCAGGTGCTTATGCCACTGGGCCAAATGCCTGGCCCTATACTTTTTATTTGTAACACACATGTTTGCTTAATTCTGCTGAAACCTTTTGCCATGTCTTTTTTTTTTTTTTTTTGTACTGGAGATTGAACTCATGACCTTGCGCTTGCCAGGCAGGCGCTTATGCTGCTGAGCTGAGCTAAATCCCCAACCTCTGCCATGTCTTCTTAATGTGATTACATTACTTTCTAATTATTATTTGATGACTGCATGCCATTATGTGATGATATATCCATGTGTACTTACTGAAAATAGTATTTAGACAAGTCCCTAATTTTTCCAGCCATTTGTTTAGAATTGAGTTATTTTCTTCTTATTTTTGTGGCTAACTTGTGAGTAATTTCAGTGATAATGAGCTGAGATATCTATATTTCAAAAATACTACTTAAATCCCAATTTGGAAAACAAATACAAGAACTTTCACTGTTATACTTTAACATGCATTTTTAAAAGTTTCTCATAGAAAAGAAATAGGATAGAAATGTTAAACTAAGTTTAAAAAAAAAAAAACTCTTTCCCTGAAACATGTTATTATAATTAAATTCCATGTTAAATAATGTCAAACATCATTTATTAAGAATTTAAACCTCTACAACATGCATATTGATAAAAGTGACTAAACTGTAGCAGTTTATGTAACTGAGAAATCTACATGTTTTTACAGTTTAACTGTTATGTGAATATACCATACATAATGTACATGAAGATATAAATATGTACATGGAAAATTTGGAAAGCATTCATATTTCCAGCATGCAAAGCTTGTCGTACAAACAACTCCCAAGTATCTGGAGCAAAGATATTTCCTGTGACCTAGATCCTGAGCTGGTGTCTTTGCTTTCACTCTTAGTATACTGAAACACCCAGGCAGGTACACACGCGTGCGCACACACACACACACACACACACACACACACACACACACACTTGTACACTTATATTTCAACTCGAATTGATGAATGCATTTTTAATTGTGGGAGTCAGCATCTCGATAAAATATAGGGTAGTACAGGATAAAAATCTCAAATTCTAAGCCTAAGGGAGAGACTATTTTGATACTTGGGTATCACACTTGGGAATGTAACGTGAAGATTGTATTTTTCTACCCAATTGATTTCTTCAACCCATTTCTGGCAAAGGTTCTATTAAAAGATGAAGAAGACAAAATTTGACAAAGTAAAGAGAAGTAAAGAGTCTATATATCTCAACAAGGAAACTGACAATGTAATACCTACTCAAGGAGCACATTAAATTTATGAGTTATTTCAAAATAATTTTAACTTTGGGATAATTACATAACTACACATGTTAGTAGGTTTTGGCAAATATTAATCTCAGTTTACTTATGAACACAAGTAGGTAGCAATGTGAAATAGTACAGAAAGATGCCAAGGGGTAGAGGAATGCAATCTCGCTATAGGTATTACTGTGAATAACTCACAAAATAGATGACCAACCAGCACAGATAATAAAGAACTGACTGCATTGTATTTTCAAAATCCATTATCCCATGTGTCACAATGCTTTACCTTCTTTTTAATTCATTCCAAGTGTTTTATTTGCCTTTGCCCAGAAACTGACACCACGTTATCAAATATTCCAGTATAAAACATTTCTAAATTTCATTTCCAATTAATTATCATAGTTTTCTGAAGATCAAGTGTTACTGCTAAATGTAGTTTTTAATGCTGTTCAAGTCCCTTGAATCACAGAATCCACAATCTTGGCTTAGTGGTTCCACTGAATACTGTAGAGGGATTATGTTCATGAGCGTTCAGCTGCTGTTTTGTATTATTTTGCATGTTTGAGTAACAGAGTTAAGTATTCTTTTGAAGGAATTACTTGATTTCTCAGCAACGTAAACGCTGAACGTAGAATGGATTAAAATACTGTTTATCACACCTTTAAGTCAAGGGCAGACTATTTCTGAAACCTATTTCTAGAGTGGTGGAAATGAGGAGGGAAGGGCCTGTATTGCTTACCTGGGCACAGTGTGGTACAGACTATTTTCTGCACGCTCTGCCCTTCGCAGAAGGCACCGCCATTGAGTGGTGCAGGGTTGGTGCAGGTCCTCGTGCGTTTCTGAAACCCGCGTCCACAGCGGCTGTTGCACACAGACCACTCTGTCCAGGTGGACCAGCCACCGTTAACTGAAATGAAGTGAGCCATACAAAGTGGATTAACGCTCTTTACACAAACACCCAGACACGCAGACTACACAGCAAACAATGAAGGGTCTTCTCACAAGCGCCCATGAAATAGCCTAAAACGTCAAGGCCAGAAGAGACCAAGGCATCATTTCAAAGGTTTGTTAAAAAGCTGAAGAATCTAAACTCAGAGATAAATAAAATTGACTCAATATTTACACACTCAGAACAATAAGGCTGCATTTCTTTTGTTGGCTAATGTTCTTTAAACATATATATCCCTTTATCTAGTCAAGCGCTGAAAATTACTTTTGACAGCTTATCTCAAATAATGAATGTTTATATCCTTAAATCAAGGCTGCAAATGTACCTGTAGCATGAGAACGAACTAAAAATTACTTGACCTTCTTAAAGATGCTAGCTGATTATTTTCTGTACCACATGCAAACTTTACAAACTTCTAAGGATTCTTAGTTTTACAAACTAATGAGTGAACCTAGTTAAAAAAGAAAATCTTAGTGTTAGAGTTGTAAACAAATTGACCAGTAATTTGGCTGATTTATAAATTAGTTGAGATCACTGAAATGGACACTTATTTTGTGTAGAAAGTCTAATTATGATGTTTGATGGAGCTGTCAGTATACATGTGATTAAAAACCTATACCCTAACACTATTGGCACTATTCCTCTCCAGAGAGCTCCCTTTATAAAATGCTCTGATTTTTGTTTTTTTCAAAAGTAATTCAATAGGGGACTGGGGATTTAGCTCTGCGGCATATGCATCTGCCTGGCAAGTGTGAGTTTGTGAGTTCGATTCCCAGTAAAAAAAAAAAAAAAAAAAAAGTAATTCAATAGCATGAGTCCATGCAATTACTTCAGTGAAGTAATTTCTAACAAAAGTTATTTTCTGGTAGTTAAAAGATGATACAACTAGTAACACAAACCTCATACATGCATATTATTTGCCCAACATCTTATTTTCTAGAACACTACCCAGTAGGGAATATATTCATATAGACAAAGATTTTTCCATATCAGTTTTTTTTAACATAAAGATAAGTAATTAAAAACATACTTAATGTCAAAAATAAGAAACTATGTAAGTTTATGTGATAGACTTCTTTAAAGCAGCCACTGAAAATGATACTACAGAATGCTATTCAATAATACATAAATATTCCCATGTTATAATTTAAATAAAAAATATATTTTCAAATCCTATCTATGCAGACAAAATATCCATAACTTAAAAATATTTATCATTAGATGATATGATTATACTTGTAGGTGTTTTCTTCTTAAGCCTTTTCTGTGCTTCTAAATTTTCTCTAGTGCATGCATATTTGTAGTCTTAAATGATAATAATGAAGAGTATATATAAAACAGACTCAAAATAAGATATGCTGGCTGGATGTATGTTTCTGTAAGGAATTTGGGTAAGGCCAACCTAGGAGCTGTGGACAACTTATTTTATGAAGCCATAAAAAGCACAAGCAGATGGTTGATACAGAGGGCCTCAGTTAGTGTTCCAAAAAGCAACTTAACCTATCCAACTGTATAGAATTCAAAATGTCATGGGATCGTCAGTATGAACTGCCTGCTAGCATAGTGTCAAACTGGGGTTTGGGGTTACAGGATTAACTTACTGCTCTGCTAAAACTTTATTGAAAAGTAAATAACCAGAAACTTCTAGAGATAGAAGCGTCTTTGCAGAACCCAGGCTTATCCCTTTGCTTCTAGAAAAGATGACAGGGGCTCAGAGAACTTTGCCTTTGAAAGGTCAGTTGGTGGAACACTTAATCCAAGAGCACAAGGTCTCTGACACTGGGTCCTCAGCCTTAGCTCTGCGCTTCAGTTATGTGTGTTTGCTCTTTCCTGAAGACAATGTCCTCACTCCCTTTGTGGATACTGAAAGCATGCTATACTTAGGAAGAAATTTGCATGTATATTAAATATCTATATAATACATCTATATATAGTCTGCCCTCATTAGATATTTATGATTGGGATATGCTGTGATGGGAACCCATTTCTACTTTGCATTTCAAATACCATTAATCAAGTCTTTCAGGCAGTTTAGACAAAGATAAAAAGTAGGAAACATCTTATTGTGATTGAAGATGTGCAACTGCTTACAATTCAACATAGCCATTTTCTGGAATAGGAAATTAAATCTCACAATAATCATGGGAGTAAAAAGAACGTATGCATCTGTCCTGTAATTAAAATGGCAGTTTTAAAACATCACTATATTCAGGCTCAGAACATCATAATGGTTTTTGTTCTCATAACTCCCTCCATCATAAAATGCACACATTCACTGGGATGTCACTGCAGGGGAGGCAAAATTTTCATCTGCACAGTCCCAGAGTTTTATCAGCTTGACCTGAAATTAAACAAGCAGAAAAGAGACGTACAGGAGAAAAGCATTCAAATTTATTTAATACAATTTTTACATGGCATGGAACTCTTCATAAAGAAATGATCTAAAGATGACATTGGAACTTAACACTTTCGTGCTGAATTGGACCAAAAGTGTATGTTCTAAGAATATAACTAAATTTGGTGATAAGGCTAAAAGATTAATTTTAATAAGATTTATACATGATCCTTTTGGTCTCAACTTCCCATCTTTGATGTTAAGAATATTATTTTCCTTCTAGTATATGGGAAACATCTTTCATATGAGACTCTCAGTGTTCTGCTGTTAAGAAAAGGGAGAAAGATCAGAATGATCTTGTATATGCTATTTTTCAAGTGATATGACTAAAAAAAGTCAAAGCACTAGCAATTTCTAAGCCTGGCCTTCCTTAGGTGGAGCAGAGATGCTGCTAAACGAATGATGCCCAGCATTCTGTTTACTGAACACCACAAAACACAAAACATCAAAAAATGTTTTCCCTTCAAAGTCCTGTTTCTTGAATTTTTCTAGGTAATGTATATGAATTTCAGGCAAAAAAAATTTAAAAATTGCAACCTCTGGCATCAAGGGCCTCACTGACTCTATGGAGCCCAGGAAGCAGAGCCGTGTGCTTTCCAAAGGGACCCCTAACTTGAAATCCTAAAATTGGCACAAAACTGATCCCAAGGAGAAAGGGCAGTGTGACGGGAGCTAGACTGAGACCTCACGCCCACTTACCGTAGACGATGACAGTGGCTGTTGTGCTTCTCCTCTTGGCAACAATATTTTTGGCGACGCAGGTGTAATTTGCCGTATCGGAGAGACGGGCCTGCTTTATGATGAGGTTGTGGTCGATAGTAATATAAAAATTCCGATCTTCAACAGGATCGATAATATCTTCATTTTTCAGCCATTCTACCTAAAAATGCACACAAAACGTAGGTAAATTCCCAGTGTGCATCCCTTGATGGCTGCTTGCCTAACTTGTGTTGTGAAATCTGTACAACATTATCCATACTGGGAACTTCTGCAAAAGAACTAAAGTAACTTTCTGAGGTCATGTGAAGTATCACTCACCTGCCAAACTTGCTGATTCTGTCTGCACTACATTAGTCTCAAATGTCAATGAACCAATTGGGAAATGCAGTGTTGAAATTGTTTTCACTTCGCCCTGCAGGCAGGAGTAGGGAATGTGCGCTTCCAAGTTCAGAACACAATCAAAAATAATGGGCTAAGCATTTCAAACTGAACTCAAATCTTTTGCCATTTGATTTGTTTACTCTTGGCAACTTACCTGCTGCCTTTCAGAAAAGGATAGAAGGACTATTTAAAAAGCTCAAGAGGCATTTTAGACATCATGTAGCTATAATAAAGTAACATTTGGATGATTATGATTTACATGTCACCTCACTGCAACATATGGATTAAATTTCCCTTAAAATGCACAGGCTTTAAAATGAAGCAAAACACATATCTAAAGCTGCATCTAAGCCAAAATATTTGGAATAAAAAAGATTTTCTACCAACCCTCATTTTAATCCAAATAATGTGTAAATCATACTCAAATCTCCTTCAGTCTCCCTCAATATGCAGTCAACCTCTCTTTCCTTTTCTCTGTTTTTGCCTCTGTCTGTCTCTGTCTCTCTCTCTTTCATCTCTATTTTCAAATCTTTGCCTCCTGGTTTGCTTTGGGGACACACTTGTTCAAAACTAATGAATTATTGGTTTTTTATGCAAATATCAATTTAACAAGAGTGATATATTATCTTTCTAAATAAAAGGAGGGAAATACACCTGAACAAACTGTCCTTCTGGTAGGTGAACTTTTTTTTTATATGAAGTTTTTCTTTCTTTCTTCCTATGTGCAGTTTTTTTCTCCATAAAGCAAAACAACATTGATATTTACCACATTTAAACTTTTCTTTCGCATTAGAGTGGCTATGGATACAGGTAACCTTTAGTGGTAGGGAGTCAATATTTTTGCCATTTTTGAAATCTTACAGAGCTTCTCCAGCACTGCAAGAGGTCTAGAAATTAATCTCTAAATCTGTCAGTGGGTTTGACACAGTATGGTTCTAAATTTTGTCTAAAGCAGAGACTCTCAAATAATGCTCCTCTAATCCTTTGAAGAGAAGTCAATGTTTAAAGGTGTGTGTGTGGGGAACCAACCACAATCCTAAAATACAGAAATGGATGGGGAGATAAATTAAAGCAACTGTTTGTAATGATGTAAATTTCAAAATAAATATTCTTGATATTTGCACTCATGGCACTGAGAAAGAGAATGGATATTTAAAAGATGCACTTTATTTCCAAATACCAACTACACAGTCCTGTGACCTGAATTTTCTCCAGGTTTGGCCCTGAGGGTGGTAATATGACCTTGCTGAAAGTGCACAGGGGAAGGAAGCAAGAGGTACTGTCAGAAATCTCCTTGACTATAACTGAAACTTAACATTCACATTCTTCTTGTTCTTTACAAACTCAGTTGTCTACAGTGCCATCCTAAAGACAGCTTTGCATATACAGAAAGTACCACTGGGCTCCTGTCAGTTGGGGTTGGGTCCCTTCTACTCTGGGGGGCTCAACATGATTGTCTCTCAGTATTCACACCTTCAGATTCCTGAGTTCTTTTATCCTAGAAATACCAAGCAGTTCACCACACCCACTATAACTTCTTTTAAGCCACTGATGAATGGGTGCAGAAATATGTTTCTGTCTACTTCAGTTGGAACCTGGGTTGTAACTCTCCAGATCTCCCCTGGGGGGGGGGGCAGGTTGAAGCTGTGTCCTCCACGCTTTACCTGAATTTACACTATGACTTGGCATCTCCCTTCTCTCCTGTTTGCTCTACCAGCTTACAGGCTGTCTTGTAAATACTTCCTTAAAAGACTATTGTAGTCAAAGCCTTGCTTGTGATTTGCTTCTAGAGAATATTGTCTAAATCACCACTGCTCAAAATGATGTTTTCTCTGTAGTCAATACAAGTTTAACAACACTGATAAGATCCTCATCACAAATGACATAAAGAGCTTTCAAGGGATATTATCAACCACTTGTTTATTTGAAGAGTGTATTACATGGAGGAAAGAGTTCAACGTCATGCTGCACAAAAGCTTTGGAGGCATGGTGGACTGCTCTGCATAGGATCCTTATGTTGTCACATGCAATGGTACACTTTACCTAGATGACTCTCACTAGGGGTGGGGCAGCACTGTGACCTGGGCCTCCAGAACCCCACACAGTCATTGTAGTGCTGTGAGCATCCCAGCAGTGTGGGGGGCATTGCCCTAGTCCCCTAATGGCTGTTTTAATCACAGCTCTGCTTTGACCTGTTTCCACTTTGGGTTGTCCTGTGTGCCTTTGATGGAAGACACAAAGCATTCTAAAGGTAGAAAATGGCTGAAAGTGGAGAGAGGAGATCCCCAGCTTCTGCCAAGACCTCCCCAGTTTCCTTGTTCTTGTACCCACACTGGCCCCTGGCTGGAGACCTCCACCTGGACTCCTGCCCTCTGGGGAGGCTGGCTCAGGACTGCAGGCTACCCTCCCATCACACACTGGGCCCTGGCATCCTTGCTGCTGGGAATCCTGCAGAATCCTCCAGAACTCCAACCTCTTAGACGTTTTACTTCACGTTTTCCCTATGTAAACTCACCTCTATTTAATGCCAAGTTTTTTCTGGAGTCTTCTGCAAGTGGCAGATGATTTATTTACTGGGGCTCAGGGTTAAGTGTTTTGGTTTTTTCCCCCCTAATTTTTATTTTTTGAGTACTTCTTTGCAGCACATAGTGACTACATTCATCACGGGGAGCTGGCACATCTATGTAACTCAGCTCAATTCTCTTTATAGCCCCTTTCTCTTCCCTCCCTCCTCACTCCCCTGTCTCTTCCCATTTGCAAAACCTTACCGGTTTTCTATTATCTATCTTTTATTTTGTTCTTTGTTTTTCATCCTCTCTACTCCAGACCTTTCTCTCAGCACCTCCGCTGTTAATCTCATGCCATCAGATTTCATATCATTTCTACATTTTCAGTAGTTTCTGAAGGCTTACAGTCACTTCATCCAGTATAGTTTCTGATTGTTTTTATAACCAAAAGATGACACAATATTTCAGCCCCTCAGTCACATGCCCTCCCCACCTCCAGAACAACCTTTGTCTCTATGGTGACACATTCAGGGCCTGAACTTTGCAACAGAACCACATGGAGAACATTAATAGTGTATCAGTTCTAAATTCAACCCAGAGGACCTAAATCCAACCCAAAGAAATTTCAATTGCCTGTTCTATAATGGTATAGCATCAACACTCTTACCTTTTCCAGGGTTGTAATCCCCTGCTACCTTACTGTCTCTCAACATCGCCATCGCCCTGGGAGTTGGATGCAGTGCAGACCCTCAAGCTCTGTCCCAGGAGACTTACTGCTGGGAAATGTGCATCCTCATGAGACTTCATAGGATTTATGAGCACACTGAAGTTGACCAGCACAGGTTTAACTCTTATGCTCACCATTAATTTTAACCTCTACTTAAACAATTCAAATACCCTCTCCTTGACCATTTCCCGTCTTTCCTGCTAAATTTTCCAGGAGTCCCAGTTCAACAATCCTTCACCAGAACCAGTAAGACATTTTACTCACCTACTTCACTTCTCAGGTGCTGTCACTTAGTCCTTCCTCCCAGTCAGTGCTGAATCATACAAGCAGCCCTTGCATCACCCCGACCCACTCAGTCTCTCTCCCAGGCACCTACCTGGCCACTACTGTTTCTCTCAATGACCTCCACCCCGGAAGGAAACACAGCTGGATTCAGCCATGTTGAATGGGTTCATCCTAAATTCATGACAACAGAACACAGGCAGGCTGTTAGCTCTGCCTAGAAGTCATGCTCTGTTTTCATCATCCATTTGCTCTCGCAGTCATACTTGTCTCTCTCTGTAAATACTGCTTTCCTCTCTATCCTGTCGGCTGATGACCAAGATTTCCATGTCACTGAGAAGTCGAGAGACCTTTCAAAGCTCTTACTCTCCACCCATCCACCCACCCAATTATGCACAATCTTTTCGGTCCCTAGGGTGGGATATCTCTGTGCTCCTGTGTGTCACCTCTGATTTGTGCTCTAGCTCATTAGCTCTCTCTTATTCAAGGGCAAGCCCCACATATTTTCTCTCTACTAAGTCATGTGCTCTACCCTTAAAACTAAATTGTTTGCTTCCACAAGAATACAGGCAGCCTGTTATTCTGCACAACTTAAAGATGCTTCTCACCTATTTTTGTCTCTAGTCACCCAATAGTTCTCTGCTTGCCTTAAAAGACTCCTTGGAATTGCTTTTCACACTCACTGTTTTCAGTCCTTGTCACCTTCATCTCACTGGGACTAATTCTAACCTGCCTCTGCTTCTACCCCCACCCTACACCAGTGCTGCTTTTAGTCATTAATTACTCATAAATGTGTTGAGGGGAGCTTAGGGCTCTCCTGGACTCCTCAGCAGCATCCGACCCAGGTTCCTCTCAGCCTGGCTTGTTTTCTCTGCACATGGCACTTCCCAGGTTCTGCCCTATCTCACTTGGCCCCTAGCACCTCCTTGGGCTAACGTGTGCCTCTGTGGCTTGGTCCCTGGACCACTTCTGTGTTCCCTTTTTTATGTTCACTTCATTGGTAAGCTAATTCAGTCTTGCACAGTGACTCCTAAATTTATCTCCAGCCAAGATCCCAGCCTTGAACTCTAGAATCATATATCCAACCACATCCTGTGGCCCCACTCAGTTGTCTAATAGCAAGCTCCCAGACCAGCTCTGCAAGCCTGCTCCTCATGCAGTCTCCACAGCTTAGTTCAGGCCAACTCCATTCCTCAAGTTTCTGAGAACAAAACCCCCCTTAGTGTTCATCTCACTCTTCCTCTCTGCTTGCCCACTGAATGTTGAGCAGCACATTACCAAGCTGACCCACTTCATCCTCTCTCTCCCACGTGCTTCCTGGTCTCAGTCATAGCCACTTTTTTTCCTGCATTGTTGCAAGAAGTTTGTGTCCCATATTCTGCTTTTTCCAATGATACTGACCCTAGTCTCAATACGTATAGTTCGGGTGGCCCATAAACCCCTGTCAAGCCATGCTACACTGAACCTCTAGCTGTCCAATGGCTCCTCAGCTCACTCAGGGTCACAGCCAACGTCTGCACAGTAACTGGGCCTCGGGGCCCTGCACTGCCAGGACTCCAGGCATCTCTGAGCTCCCCACTTCATTCTCTCCATTTCTTTATCTGACTCCTCTGCCATCCTTATCTACATCAGGGCTACTCCTGCCTAGGCAGTTTTGAGCTTGCAAATGAGTCTGCATGGAATAACCTTCCCTGGTTTGCTTCCTCTTTGCCTTCTGGTCTCTGATCCAGAGTCCCATTTGGAGTGAGCCATTTGCTGATTACCCATTAGAAATGCAACCTCTCTGCATGCCTCTACCCCAACCTATCACACTTTCCTTTCCTTTGTTTTCTCTATAGAAAATCTCACCATCTCATTTATTCTATAGTTTACTAATTTTTTTTATTAGTTATTAGTCTTCTCCAGAATGTAAGCTCCATAGACTTTTGGGCAGCTTTATTCTTTCCTTAACCACTGTTATATTCTCATGGCCTAGAATTAGCTTATAGCCGGTATGCAGCATTTAGTAAATTCATGAACAAACCACAAGATATGTAGTGACATACACTCTTAGGCCTCTGCAAGCTATAAGCTTAGACTGTCAAAGTTAATATCAAGTGTATTTACTGAGGATCATTTTCAACATTCCTTGGAATTAAGTTCCTTCTTTGGAATTAAGTTAACTGTGGGAATGTTCTTTTGGGAAGTAAGAAGACAAACATCCAACATCTTCAAGAGTCACTTGTTTTGTCTCTAAGCAGACACATGTGAGAAATCATGAAATAGAGCCTGTATGAATATGTCATGTTTCACTGCCGTTTAGGTAGGAGTCTATTATGTTTTGCGGTCCCGTTTTGAAATGAGCGTGTTCCTCTAGTCTGTTTTATGCCAATATATTTGCTGTACTTGTGTTTGAATAATTCTTATGGACATTCATCTAGTAAACACAGAATCTAGACAATCGCAGCAGCACAACTTTAAGAATTTTAATGTTCAAGCAATAAAGAATCCTACACCTTTCAATTCTATAAACTCTAAGCACCTACTATGTGCCTGGAATTGTGCCAGGTGCTAGAGATTTGGAGCTTGCTGGATAAGAATAAAAACCTACAAGCACAGGATGGTGGTATGGTAGAAAAGCAGCAGGAAGATGGGATGGGATAGAGGTAACGTGAACCTAAATTATGTGGAAAGAGGAGATGTGAGGCAAAAATGCCGAAATGCGTTTTGAGGATGCATTTAACTTATTGGGATACAAAGGAGGGATGTGGGAGTGAGGAGGACCTGAAGCACAGGGCTTGAAGCTACTTGAGAAGTCTGAGCACTGAATAACCCAGGACAAACAGCACGGAGAATATGGCAAGGGCAGAGAGACCAGCTTTCAGGAAGTTACCGAGGGCTCCCAGTGGCGTGCTAACACATTTGGTGGCGTGCTAACACATTTGGCCTTTACCCACAGTTGCTGCAATCTTTGGGAGGGGTGAGAGGTGAAGACACATAATGACACACTGTGTTAAAAGCAGTTAGAGTGGATTAGAAGGAGCCACTTGGGAAACTAGACACCAGTCAACAGGCACTTGCCTTATTCTAGGTAAAAGATCATCAAGAATGAATCAAAGAGAGATATGAAGACACAAATGGATTCAGGAAGCAGTCTAAAGGCACAAAGCCAAGGATTACAAGTTGATGGTCTGTGGGAAGGAGGGAGCCACTGCAGCTTCTGGCTCGGGATGTGTGCATGGGTCAGGCAGAGAGATGGAAGAAAGGGATGTGCAGGCTGACAGGGTAAGGGGTTCAGATGGCCTGACTGTGCAGGAGACCCAGATAGCACGGCACGGGCTCAGCACAGCTAAGCTGCTCAAAATTCCCATTATTTCCATGAACAGTGATATTTTTTTTCTCTTATGGTTTTGGCATACTAAAAACAAACCTCAACGATCCCTGTGTTTCCTGGATAAGAACTAAACATGACTACTGATAAAAAGGGCAGCCTGAAACTAGTGTGAGTAAAATGTTTTTATTAGCATTTTAGCTTAGACAAAAATAACAAAAGAATTAATGAAACCTTAAGCAAATGTATGGAAGGGAAGACAAGATGTGAGAATAATTAATTGAAAGGATTAAATGATTCTCAAGTTAATATAAAGCCCTAACATATATTTCTGAAGTTCTTTTCAGGTAATGTCATTAGAACTGACAGTACCAAAATCACACTTTTCCTTCTGGGGTGATTCCACAGTGAGCCTCCTAACATACACAGCACATAAATTACAAGAACACAGAATGTTTTGTTGCGCTCTGTGTGTATGTGTGTGTGTGTGTTGAATAGTGTTCTGGCTTGTGTCTGGATAGTCCCCCAGAGCCTCATGTGATCACAGGAGGGCTTTGCAGAGGTGGCTGGATCTTGAGTACGCCATGCTGGGATTAAGTGTGATACAGGGATTAAGGGTGTGGGATTACTAAACAAGTCATGGCTGGATTGACGTAGTTCTGGGTGTGGGTAATGGGAAGGCCCACACTGGGTGCGTGTGCTGCCCACTCCAAGGGCACACTGCCTGGACAGAATGTAAGGGACAGGAGGAGAGCTGCTGTCGTGGCTTGTGGCTTCTGTATTTGCTGCTTGCTGCCTTCTACCTGCCATGAACTGCTTCTCCTCTGCGATGCCTGTCTGCCATGCAACCCTGCCTTGGAGCCAGCCAACATTTATTTCTACCAACTGTGAGCTAAATAAATCTCTTCTCTGTTAACTTTTGGTGTTGGGTATTTTATCTCAGAAAGAAGAAACGTGAGACAAAGTGTAAGTAATTAATTTAATTGCTGCCATGCTATTTATCTGTATGGTAATCTTGGTTAATGAGGAGTGGGTCCCTAATCAGGCCTCCAAATTCTGCTCTTATCTTGGTCATTCCACACTTTTCTTCTGATTTTACACTGAGCCTGGTCTTCTCCCTATCCCTCCTACTTAGCAATCTGATTTATACACCAGAGAAGTCTTTCTGTGTTAGGCGTTATTTTTAGCTATGTATAAAACATTCAGGAAGAGAGAAAAATAGGTTGAAGTTCAGAAAACAATAAAAGGCTTTGGTCATAAACCATTGCTTGTCACTGCTGTGGTGATGCACAGCTCTGTTCCTTTCTGGGCTCGTGGTTTGGCAACTGCAGCCATTGCAGTCATTTGGAGCACATTTGATGTAATTTACTCAAGTGTTTAAAAGGCACGGGACTTTATTAACAGGTAATAAAAGTAGTTTCAAAGCAATATGACGATGACCTGTTTGTGTGTTTGGTTATGCTTAGCATTGATTAATGCACTGGGTGCAACTGAGAATCTTACTTTAACAAGTATTTCCTGGAGTCCCACTAGGGGTTGGTCTTGCCTGAATGGGATCAGAAACCAAATTCTCATTCAGGGTTATTTGTGCCTCTCTTTGGTGGGATTTTTAAAATTATACTTCAGGGTCTTTATTTATAAAATGAGAATAAATCTAGTTCTCACTTTAGGAGAATTTTAGAGATAAAATGAGTTAATATGCAAAATACTTTTTTCCTGGCATATAGGAAATATTCTAAACTTATTAGTAGTATTAAACTAAGGATAAACTAAAAGAGCTGACAAAATCCAAGCAACTCTAATGAAATTTTATAATTTTATAATGAAAAGGAAATGGTGTTAATCTAAAAACTAAAGCAAAAGTAACATCTGAATTCCTTTAGCTTTCAGAGACATTATCCTAAACAAAGT
The DNA here is from genome assembly GCA_004027295.1 of Dolichotis patagonum. Taxonomy (NCBI): domain Eukaryota; kingdom Metazoa; phylum Chordata; class Mammalia; order Rodentia; family Caviidae; genus Dolichotis; species Dolichotis patagonum. The sequence continues at coordinate 50,686 of PVJX010004388.1, read as the reverse complement.
CCACTCCACTCACCTTTGGATTATAGCTACACAATTGCACTGGAAGTGTAAAAATGAATATTAAATTGGCCAGTTTGTAAACTAGCCTAGATACACATTTCTATTTAAACTCCATGAATCCTTAATTGTAAAGATGTCATCAACATATATTTTCTTGGCAGATATTACAATATATAATTTTAATCAAGTTGTATAATACTATTTTCTAATTATCTTATGTTCTAAGAAATCATTACTATGTCAATTTTTTGAAAGTAATAGTTTAAGAAATTTTTGACCAAAAATATTTTATCAAAAATAATCGAGAACTATTCCCTATTGTCTTTGGTAATAAATCACGTACAATAGTCAATTTATGTATTACTCTGATTTTTACTTCAGCTAAACCATGCACAGTTAAACCATGCACACTCTACAGTTCTTATTTTTTCTTTCTGAGTTTTCAAGCTGTTTTCTCCCAGCACTTGAAGTTAGTCCTCATTGCTTGCTCTCTAATGACATCAATCTCCACCCCACCCCACACATGGCACACATCTCACCAGCTTTAGCATGTCTATCTAGATTCCCAGGAGACAGGAGTTTCCTACTGGCCACCTCCACTCTCTCCACCATGTATAACTATCCCTGAGCTCTCCTCTTTACTCTTTCCGCCCCACACACAGGATTCTGGACCAGCTGTGCAGGTCTAATGGGAAAGAAGAGGAAGGAATTATGGGACATACCCTGTAGTTATAGAGTAATTATCATTTTGGGGGGGCAGGCAGTGAAGGAAATGTGATAGGGAGGAGGATAGTGTACCCAGTAGCCCCTAGGGGGAACTACAGGAACTGGGATCTAGATTAAGGGAGTAGAGAGCTTCCAAATCCTGAAATTGGGAGGGTAGAGGAGAAGGTGAGAGGATGGAAAGGTGGGGGAGGGAAGGCACTTACATTGAGCGCTCCAGGCACCCAGCTGGGTACTTTGTGAAGGACAGCTCTCTGAAAGAGGTATTTATATGGCCATTTTTTTCAGATGAGATGAAGTTCACAGAACTGGATAGGTTTTGATTCTACGGGCAAAGACTCTTTACTTTCTAAAATTACTCCTAAAACTGTGGACAATGATTTGAAATGTCTTTAACAGTAAGTAGCTTTTAATGCCACCTTTTTTCTTCACTCACAAATGATCTGGAGAAATGACATAACTTAAACCATATAAAATGGCATATAGGTCAGGGATATAGCTCAGCGGCACAGCACCTGTCTGGCAAGTGTGAAGTTGTGAGTTCAATCCCTGCTACCCTCCCCCCACAAAAATGTATATAAATAACCAAGGAGCTCTTCTTGGTTTAGGTTTGCAGGTAGTAGGGGGTGACACTGGATTCAAGTAAGATCTGCAACAAGGATTTTAAATCTAGATTTCAAGTAGCAGTATATCAAAGTTTCTAAGGGATACATTAGCAAAAATATTTGAAAGGGAATCCATATTTTTATCTTGAACTTTTAAAGACAAATTTCTCTAAGCATTTTCCCCTCTATATTTCTGAAGAATAGCATCTACACTGAAATCTTATCATCATACATTGCCTAAGAGCATACCGACCTCCAGGGCATCAGACAAGTGAGTGATTGGTATGAGTAGGGTGGTAGTTGAGAAAATAATGTGGAAGGGCCGGGGATTTAGCTCAGTGGCTTAAGCGCCTGCCTGGCAAGCGTGAGGTTGTGAGTTCGATCCCTGGTACCAAAAAAAAAAAAAAAAAAAAAAAAGAGAAAATAATGTGGCTGCAATAACTAGGTAACAAATTCTTTTGCAAGTCAGCTGTTTCATAATCTTTTATTTTCATTAAAATTGAAGGAAGGTCTAATATGCCAGGTCACTGAACATAAATTTTGATGATAGATCCTAGGTAATCATTAGTCTATAACTCAGAAATTACATAAAAAGTTGAGGGATGTCATAACTATGAGTCCATATATTCTGACTTACATATGAGAAGAGCCTCAGTATTTGAATTATAAATGACAGAAATAAAAGTGATTTTTATCCTTTCTCACTTCATCAGTAAGCGACATTCAAATATGAGTAGATGAACTAACTAGTGGAAGATGGTAACTCCAGTTCTATAAAAAGATTTATTTTAGACAATATAAATTTCATCTTTATGCTAAATAATTACCTATTATAATTAGTAGCATACTTCAGTTCTTGAGACAAATCAAATAGTAAACATAATCAATATACTAACAATCCCAAAGAAATTTAACACTAAAATCTTATGGTCATAGAAAATAAAATTTAAATGACAATTTCTATTACAGAAATATGGTATGACACTCAATAAAAAATTTATGTCTAAAATGTATCATGATAAAAATATATGGGAGAAGTAACATAGAGTACAAATTAATATAGAAAATAGAACACTGTAAAATTCCAAACTGTCAAATAAATTTTTCTCACATTTGTTAACAGTGTTGAGTAAAAAATCATCATATTTGAATACTTTTGGATAACTTCAATCATCTAACAGTTTGTAAAAGATGCCGCAGATTTGTCACCTATCCAGACGCATATTTGCCCAATATATATCTAATTTTGTGATTAACATTTCTAGATACCAACTTAAAAATGTACACGGGGATATGTACTTTTTAAGTGAAAACCTGCACCAGTGCATGAGAGGAAGGTGGCTCTGTTACCAAGCAGAGAACTCAACCAGGGGAGAACAAGCAAGACTGAGAAATGGGAAGCCGACAGAATGGGGTGATATGAGGAGAAGGAGACTACAGAATAGAACTCTGTACTTAACTTCTCCTGGATGGCTGTGTAGCTATTTATACAGTTACAGTTTCACAGGCCAATGAGGTCTTGTCAAAAGTCTAAGATCCTGATGTGCTATTCTCTGATCCTATGATCTTAAGCTAGTCACTGGGCATTAAACTTTATTTTTCTGTCTCTGAACAGTATTCACCATACCTTCCTTATAAGTGGCTGGGAAAGGTAGGAAAAATATCCTGTATATGAAAGTCCTTTTGATGACTGCTATGCAATTTTAAACCAGTGTGATGATTATTCCTCCACAGAATAAATAATACATTCCAAGTCTGTTTATAAAGTAATATTTAAGTTTAATAGAGAAGAGTGATAGAGATATCTAGCAAAAATGAAAGATATTTAAAAACATTTTCAGTGGGTATATTTTTTCAGCTAGCAGCATTCTATTAAAATCTTCCCTAAAGAATAATCTATTTATACATGCAGAGACGCTATAACGCATCCGTGTTAAATCTAACTGGACATTTTGTGGTTAGGTGATGTGCTCTTTGGCAGGACAGTGAGCAACAACATGACAGAGTAATCTTCACATTGTGAGGCCTTGTTCAGCATTAAATTGTGAACAGACAAGCGAAAATAAGATCTACTTTAACTGAACAGTGTCAGAAAATAGGGAAGAGAAAAAGTTTATCAAAAACATGAACTTACAGATGTGTGCACTACTGCCCAAATCACTAATGCTATACTACTGAAATTTTACACTCCGAAGTGTAAAGAATTTCTGTTCTTCCCCCTCTTGGGCTTTTTGGGTTATCAAGAAAGTACTCAATATTTCATAATTTTCTTCTGTCTGAGTAGATGATGTATGCCTTTTTAAAAATTTCCCAACAGACCAAACAGGTCAAAAGACATAAAATTCCCCCAAAGTTCTTCCTTTCTTCTGCATCTCAAGGAAGTCACTCACGTACACATGTCCCTTCCATCTTCAAAGCAAGCTGAATCCAAAGGCATCTTCTTCACTGACCTCTCTGTGGCGAGGAACTGTGTGGTTCCCTGGGAAACCCTCTGGCTTCTGCTCCTCTTGCCTCCAGATTATCTGTGCTTCTACACAGCTCAAAGCCATGTTCTCATAGACTCCTTCTAAGGGGTCTTTCTCCCTGACATCTCCTTTCTATTTTCTATTGCTGGTTCTTAATGTGGTACATTGGGTCAGTTCCAGTGGCCTGGGTTCTGATTCAGTTGGTCTCATGAGGCTCCCAGGCAGGACCTCCAGAGCGCCAGGTTGAGGACCACAGGCTCCTGTGCACTTCCTGGGTGACTCCCTTCACTGTCAAGGCTGACAGCTCAAGGATCATAAACTTTGGTCCTAGTTTTTGTTAAGCTCCATACATATTTCCAATTACTTTCTAGATAATTCTAGAGGCTCAAAAACAGGAAAAGCATAACAGCTGCTGAATCAACCACAGTGTCTCTTCACATCAGTTTCTCTATAAATGTGATCTTCTCGGTTGTCTCCTTTTAAAATACTGCAGTCAGGAACTAGACATTGAAGTTGAGTTTAATTTCTCCTTTACATTCTAAAATTCTAAGATTTTCAGCATTTCATAAGGTATGTGCAGACACAAACAATACACAACAGAACACTTACTCTACTTTTAGAAAAATGGATGAAATGCCACAACACATCTGAAATAAATGACTTTTCCCAAAAGGCAGTTTTGCCCGTGTATTACCTACTTAGCTTATAAAAATCAATCAGGTCAGTCCACGTAAAATCTTTGTCATTTTAATGAGCAAGCTGATATTGTATAGTCAACGAAACCTTTTGTTATAAAGGAAAATAAGGGCCTTAGAGTTAGACATGGCTCTGGTCCTTGGCCCTCCCACAAACTGAGTTCACAGCCTGATACAAGCTACTGTCTCCTGGAATCACAATCTTCCCCTGTACAATGGGAAGGCCCACCCTTCAAGGATTGCCGGATTTAATGAGATATGGAATAGAAAGCACCAAGAATTGGAGAGAGTCGGTATGTTTCACTGCCGCTTTCAAAGTAGGAGCCTGAACTCAAACAAAGTCATATCAACATAAATGTATTTTAAATGCTGATGATTCAGGACCCATTAGTGTCTTTATGAAGAGGTAGATACCTTTAAATCCTAATACTAATCAGGAACAAATAAATTCCTGGGAGAAAGCTGACTTTCAAATTGCCACTGCAAAGACAATGTAGGTGGTGGTAAAGAGTCCTCATTTCAGAAATCTGTCAGGGGAGGAGAGTTTCCCCTATTCACAGCCACAATTCCTCTTGCTGTGTGCATGAGAAAGGTGTGGTTTCCAGCCTCCCTACCTGAGGACTGGAGCCCAGAGCTTGCAGAAGGACAGTCAGGTGTTTAGAGAGCCTGCCAATAGTTAGGTCTTCTGACATTTCTGGTCTGGTACAGGGTTCTTAAAGTACTACCATGATTTTATTAATGAGAGTGAGTGATTCTTGATTTGATTATGAATTTCAGGACTGAAACATATTGACCCTACATTGTATGTTCCCAGACAAGGTATATAAAACTGCTGTTAATACTTGTGCGTGGTGTGATTTAAGAAATAACTGTTTTGCCAGGGATTTAGATCAGTGGCTTAAGCGCCTGCCTGGCAAGCGCGAGGTCATGAGTTCAATCCCTGGTACCAAAAAAAAAAAAAAAAAAAAAAAAAGAAATAACTGTTTTATGGCTCCTAGATACATGGTTTTACAGTTTCACTGTTGCTGCTATTTTATGAAAGTCAGAACTATTGACTGTGTGAGTACTGTCAGGGAAAGAGAAGCTTTGCAGCAAAGCAAGGAGATCATTTTTCAATCGCTCGGGCTACTCCAGTATTCAACAACCCTTGTATTTCAAAAACTCTCTATTATCTCTCCCCCAATACTTTATTTCCAGCTTAACTTTATTTTTTATTTATACCACCAGCAAAGATGGAGTAAAATGTATTAACATTTTCAATGGATTAACAAGTTTTCCTTCATTATGAAATATGGGACATATTACAGTCCTCAATTTAATCTCGATTGTTCATATGTATTTTCTCATCTTTGCTCACTTGGCTCCATCTTTCTCATTAACATCATAAAAGCTAGGCTTCCTAAAACAGATTCCCAAACTTCCAACTCTACTCTCACATATAATAGTACACAAAATGAAGATCAATTCATATACATTATTTCCAGTAATTTTTCATGATTTTTCCATTAAAAGTTGTTTAAAGTATAACTGTGTCCATGTGTTACTAAGAAAAAGAACACCAAAAATCCAATTATTTTGGGAGAAGTGGCAACATTTTTTATAAAGTCAGCAACTATGGCCTCCTCTTCTGTTCTTTATCCTTTCCACAGCCTGAGTAACAGGAATACATCTCACAATAATTCATGTATTAGGGCCTGACATCAGTATTAGCAAACCACTTCCAGAGTATATATTTTCTTGGAGTCACTTTATAAAGGAATTAGTGTCACAATAAGAAAAAGAATTTGTAATCTGACATTCTAGTCATATTTTGAAAAATTGCTTCTAACAAAACAATCAAGACAATGTATTCAAAACCACCTGAGAGACAATATAATAGCAAATGATAATATTGAAACTTTAGACACTAAAAATTCATAGTTGACTATTATTAAACAGTAGGCATATGTGCCATATTTAATAGCAAGAATATACTTTAAATTCTAAACAAATCCAAATGCTTTATCATTAGAATATGTATGCTCTGGCCACTTTCAGGAAGATTAATGTGCTGATTCTGTAAGTCTCTCATCATGCTTTTAGAATCAACATACAGGTTAGGCACTGCTTATATTAGGAAATAGTTTGGCTACAACTCCATCTCTCCAAAACCTTGCCATTTAAATATATACTGCAAAGCCAATAGAACAGCCATAGAAATAAAATAAATCTTCCATTAATCAAAAGGCTCTGAAATTCAAATACAGTAATAATTCAGTTCACAAATGCTTCTGTTTGCAAACAAAAGCATTTGGCAAAATTCTGCTTCTGTTACAAACTCTACATCAGGGGACAAATATGACAATAGCCATTTCCCCCACACAAACACAAACACAACCTTTTTCCCCAAAACCTAAAACCAATTAAGTTCATAAACCAAGGTACCACAGTACATGGAAATACATAAATAGAAATTATAACAAATTATCATCTCATGGTGATTCATATATGTTTACGATAACTTCAGCATAACTACAGACTAAGTTTTGTGATTTCATTCAGTATGGCCATTTCTATCCATAAAGCTGAATTCTTTTTGAGAGTTTAAAATACTTCTGCTTAAGAACTTGTTTAATTTTTTAGTTCCAGGAAATAAATCACATTCTGTACCTCCATTTTACCAATAGGGCAGTGTAAATTTTTTGTTGTTGTTAAAAAGGAAGAAAAGCCCACTTAAACTCTTCGGCAGTTCTTCATAGAGAGTTCATTTTTGGTCAGGACCACGCTAACAATGAGAAGAACCCAGTCCTCCAAACAGATATTGGCACTCCCTTCCCTTTTGATACATAGATTTGATAAGCCTGTGCCTGCTTAAGGAATGGCGAGTCATATATGTCAATAATAAAAAGCAAAGCACCTTGCAGTTTTCTTTTCCTAGCATGGTCTCCTGTGAAAGACAGATGTGTAGTGTCTAATTATTCACTGATTGGTATCAGGAGAAACATTAACATAATTGGCATATTTGTCCTAATTAACCAAGGGAAACTGCCACATGCTGCCCAAGATGAAACGTGAGTCCTGCAACATTAGCTAGAAAATCTGCATTGATCAGAGAGGTCACTCTGTTCATCCAAACCGAGACCATGGAGTCCCAGCACCGGAGTAGAAATGCCAGGGCCAAGTAGTAAAGCATGTGCACACCTATGAGAATGGAGATTCAGCCGAGGGTCGCTGTATGCCGGTACATTAATCAAACAAATGGGAGAAGCAATTATGGGGCAATTATCAAATGCACACTCAGCCAGGCTAAGCCTCTCAGAAGAGCATTAGCTAGCCTCTGGGAGTCTGCCAAGTTTACTGACTGCTATAGAAGTGACAGGCTTGAAGGTTTTGTGTATTTGTTTGTTTTAACATTGTCTTTTAGAGCAGTATTTTTTTCTTTTCTTTTCTTTTTTTGAGTTGGGGTCTCACTATTTACTCAGGCTGAGTTTGAACTCAAGATCCTCCTGTCTCAGCCTCCTAAATAGATGTGATTAGAAGATTACCATGCCTGGCTAGATCAGCACTTCAAAAATTTTGCTAAATTTTAGAGTCAGTTGGGTTACTGGGTACCAAGATGTAAATCTTTAATCTCAGTTGTTTGGGAGGCTGAGTCAGGAGGATCACTGTTTGAGATTACTGTGGGCAATATAGTAAGACCTTATATCAAAATAAAAAAAGTCAAAAGATTAGGGATATGACTCTGAGGTGAAGGCTCTGGGTTCAGTCTCCAGTACTTAAAAAAAAATCAGCAATCAGGTTGCATGCTACACCTATGGGACACATGCATCAGTTTTCCTACTCATTCGCAGGCAACTCCAATATGCCTGCAAGTGTGAGGCTCAGCAGTGCAGACTGGTTCTGATGAGCTTGCTGAAATGTAGATTCTGATTAAGTGGCTGGGCACCATGCCTGAGATTCTTTCCAAAAAGCTCCCAGGTCATGCAAACATGGAAAATCTATGCACCACAACTTGAAGATCAAGGTCTAAACAATTTTGAAGATCTCTACAGCTACTCTGCGTTCAGAATATTCTTACAGGTAATGTTTGGCTCCAACTATTCCTGAGCCTGAAATTGCAGTATTATTTTCTTCTCTGCTTTTCACATTGGCAATTGGTATCTGAATGTCTTTTGTAGGTGCTTCAAATAACCAAGGAAGCATTCACTGTGCAGAATTGGGCTGGATGTGTTCTCTTATCAAGAATGAAACACTACTTTGCTTATGCAGTGATTTGCTTGTCAAATCTGGCAATAAATAAATAAATAAATAAATATTTGTTTGCTTCTCTGTTGACCATTATACAACATAGTTTGCATCTTTTGGTAGGTTTGTGAAAGTATAGGTATTTTTAATGCTTTAAGAAATGTTGGTATTCAAGTGAATTGAAATTATATTTTTGGACAATTGTGAAAAACTAGCCAAAGAACAACAACACAAAAAGCAAGTGGAAACAGTAGTGACATTTTGCTCATTTGTTGTAACTTCTGCAAAAGGAAGAAATTTTCCAAGAGAGAGAATTTGATTTGCTGCTGGGGAAAGACTCCCTTAATTGCACATATGTCTGGCGCACTGCTTTTGAGAGTGAGCATATATACACCATATTGTAGAGTCAAACTTGTCTTGAGACTGCAAAACTTCTAAGTCAGACCACAAAGAAAAAAAAATACAAGCATGTAGATGGATGGATAAATAGCAACATAACTGAATAAATAAGTTTAAAAGACCAAAAGCCTAAAGTAGAATAACTATAGACAAGAGGTGATCAAAAAATACAGTGAATGTTTAAATTTTAAAGTGTATTACACAGAAGACATTGTCAATAATCCCTCTCAAAAGAGTCCCCCACGCTTTGAACAGGTTTATCCTATCGCTCTTGCCAGTTTATGAAGCAATTTTGGAAGTCCTTTTTCATGACAGTCTTAATGTGGTTGCAGTCATGATTTGCAAGGAAAAGATTCAAGACAGAACATATAATTTACAGGACGATTTAAGAATACTCACCCAAGGAGTCAAATGCAAAGGAGTGCAAGAGATCTGTCCATACACCAGAGATCCAAAGAATCCAGCTGAGGTCCTGGATCTCACAGCACTGTGCTATACAAGTTCAGCTGAAGACTTAGAGCCCAGGGCAATGTCCTCCATGAGTTTAACTGGAGACCTAGAGCTCATAGCAATGTTTCATGCAAGTCTGTTCCAATGATCTGCACTGGAAAGGCCCAAAGGTCAGCGGTGGAAGCTAGAAAGTCTGTGCCAGTGGGAAGAAGGATCTGTGCCAGAAGGCTGAGGGATCTGTACTAGACCAGGAAATGATGCTCAAGGTAAGGACCATAGCTCTCCCAAAAAGAACTATAGCCATCCTCAGTGACAATGAGGGCTGAACTCCTCTCACAATGGAAACAGCTGAGTTCATATCTGAAAACCAGAGTGACAAGCTTCCCCAGGAGAATCCACAGCACAACATCTTCCCTTCCAGTTCTGCTTTAATGCTGTTGGCAACAATCTCAGGTGGGCCTTCCACACCCGGCACCATGTTGATTCAGTTCAGCAAGGAGGTACAAGTTGACCATCAGTTAATCCACCATAGTGGTACGAACGAAACTCTGGTAAATGCTACTGCTGAGTAATATCTAATGAAATAGCAGGCTCTAGAAACATCACGGAGTGTCCTAATTAACTCACTTATCAGATGTGGTACCATATGACATTGGGCTTTTCCTCAAAGACAAAATAACCAAAACAGGTAAATGTTCTGAATTGATTCAGGACATCAAGGCGGCCACTACAGCATAACCAAAGACATTCACGAAAGAGTTCTCACAAAACTGCTCTAGAAAGCAGCAAGAAGGGCAGGATAAATGTGTTCACCTTGAGGGAGAATATGATGAGGGGGATAAATGACAATGTGTCATTTACTGTAATGAATTTTTAGAAATGCAAACATTCACCGTATTTTTCATACCCCCTACAACAATACCTTTCAAGGGGATAATATAGCACAGAGGTGTTCTGAGCAGGCTACCTTGTGCAGGACAAAAGGACTATAGCTTGACAAATCCATGGCCAATTCTTAATTCTTAAACAGTTTTAAGGATAAGGATTACTTTAGGATAAGTAATTCTTAGTCTTTTTTCTTATTTCCCAATAAAAACGTGTTGAGGAATATAGTTACTAAGTTTGCCATGTTTACAAAATGTAAGCTTTTGCTGTCAACAACAGCCATCTTCTACCCATAATGAGTTTTCATTAAGTAGCGTCTGTAAGTACACAGAGAACCACTGAAAGAAATTCCACACTAAGAGAATGTGCCAAAGAAACATGGTGTTTTCATAGAAATAAGAGCCCTTGAAATATGAGACCCTCCCACCCTTTGCCTGCTGCCGAAGTACCACTGAGAGAGATTATCCTTGATAACAGTTGAGGACTACTGGCCCTCAGTGTCAGGTCGTCTAAGAAAAAGCTCATGCTGGTGAGTCTGCGGTACTTCAGCGTGACAGAATTCACGCTCTCTTGAATGACTTCATGCAGCAAAATCAGACTGAAATATATCATTCAGAGTCTTTAATTCTCATGGAAAACAGAGTATGTCCTGTACTTCATCACTTATCCATATTTCTTCTATTTTCACCCTTGGAGAGACAACCATTTCCTCTTTCTTGGGTCACAGCAAAATTCCCTTTGAGATGGTGGTCCTGTTTCCATTCCCACACTTCTAAAGTCTGTTTTCCTTGCAACAGTCAGAACGATCTTGTAAAGATAGACAGGCAGTCAGACAGACTGATAAAAATAAACGAGGCCATGACAATTCCTCATTTAAGCTCTTCGATGGCTTTTCACACACTCAGAGGTGACTCCACATCCCTGAGCTCCTGTCCCTCCACTGAACACCTTCCTGGGCTGCCCTTGTTCTCTGGGTCTCAGACACAGGTGCCTCAAAAGTCTTACTGCGATAGCAGCTCCTCCTGGGGTTGTGTTCTGTTCCTATACCTTCCTAGAGGGTTCTAACCTAGATCTTTTTAGAACAGGTTTCTTGATCTCAGCTCAAACAGCATCTCTTCACATAGTGTTTTCCTGAACTCTAAAGCAACTCCCAACTGCCAACAACCACCACCCTCTCTCATATGACATTGTTTCCCTTAACTTTGTTATCAGAAAATTACTTCTTTTTAATTCTTTGTATTCCTGTTTATTGTTTCTCTCCTCTAGGGACACTGGCAGACTCATATTTTGTGCAACCACAAGAGTATGTAGAATATAGGAGTCCACAAGAAATATTTTTCAAGGAAATGATAAAAAATAAAAGCTGTATTTTGTCCTATAGTCTTGAGTGAACCACAACATATGTGTGAAATGAAACCCCAAATCTGTAAGTCAGACAAGGTCTATTATTTTTTTCTGTTTTTAAAAGTTGATGTTAATGTTGTTAATTTTATTATTGCCTTTCACCTACTGGATTACATGAGATTGTGGTGAACTCAGTGTCAGGGGCAGATCTGAAGTGTAAGGGGGGACCATAAGAAAGCAGTGGTGGTAGAAAATGTTGATTTTCAAAGACTGAGAACTGCTAGGAGAAAACCTAATCCTATCTGTGAAAATGGTTTTCAAGGCTGATAATCATAACATCATCAGGACTCCTGCTTGTTGCTAGGTGAGTTCCAGGAGAAATCTCTGACAGATCTTACTGGGCCTCAAAAGCAACATCTCCCTCCTAACAGTGTTCAGGCTTCTCTCTCTGAAGCTCTTTTGCCTGCAAAGAATCACAAGCCTACTTTGGGAGACAATGCGCCTGCACGGATTTCACCACAGGGAGTTCCAACGTGAGGGAAGGAAGCCCGACACACACAGCTCTTGGGACTCCAAGTGTCTGTGGCCACGTAAATAATCAGGAGAGCCCCCAGGGGTGCCAGTGGCCTTTTGCCTTGATGGTATCACTTTTCAAAAATCTGCTCCCTGTTTATCTCAACTAAACTTAGCACAAATAGCCTATTATTTTGCACTTCACCCCATATTTTCCCACTTGCTAATTAGAGATGCAAATGTTGATAAATAAGATGACTGTTTTAAGTACAACTGGGTCAATAAGTTGAATATTGTGCCCTGTTCCTCCAATTAAACTCCTATGAGAAATAGCTCCATTATAATTAGGGAAGCAATTATCCTCCTGTTAAAGGTGAAACATCACAGGTTTTAGTGTAGAGTTCAGTTTTGCTCCTTTTCCTGCACCAGCAAATCTTGTAGCCATCAAAATTCTGATCCTAGGGCTCTCCAAAAGGGATCATTTGATGAAATAAAGCAGCTCAGAGTGTGTTATTGGCTCACCATGTGATAGTAACATTTTTGAGGCATAAACTAGAATGAGCAAAGCGGGATTAATTTCATAGAGTGCAGCTATTATGCCACTGGGGCAACAGCTCCTGTTCCACGGGCCTATTAATTTTCTCACTTCTTCAGTGAGATGGGAGGGAGGTTTGTCTGTTGAAAGGGAGACAAGTGCCTCACCAGACATGGAAAACAAATTTATATTTCTGTCTTGATCTTAGCAAAAGTGTTATAAAAATACCAAGCAATATCATGTGCAAGTATTTCTGGAATTAGTCTTTTTTTTCAACCTAGTCTAAATTCCGATTTTAATAGGATTATCATTAACCTCCCCTATAACCCTTGAACTGAAGTATCTCCAAACGGCCTTTGATTTCTGGTCCCAGAGGGTTGAAATCCTGCACTTAGGATTCAGCTTGGTGCACTCTCCCACTCCATAATAAGTTTGTTCAATACGGTCATATTTTCAGCAATGAAAATCATCCTTTGTCTAGAAAGTTCTATTTATTAAAACACAGTCTATCACATTCAGTAGGAGCCCTTCCTTTACTTTGATTAACTATACTTAGACAAACTACACTAAGAGACCTATAAACTGCTGATGTTAAAAATAAAACCTGAGCAAAAAAGTCATCATATCAGGTAAGCAGAATACACAGATAAACTTCAACACAAATCGGAGCTATGTAAAACTGTGGTATATGGGGGACTACCCTTTAGCCAGTCACCCCAACTCATCACACCAGTCATTAAATAGCATGAAATCATTTCAAATGTGTTGTTAAATGACTATGCAGCCCCATACCCTGGCTGGATTCTGGGGCTACCCCGTGATTGTGAGATGAAAGGGATCACATCTGATACAACACAAAGGCGCTCAGGATTCCGCTCCCATGTGAAGTAAGCTATGCAGTTCCTAAATATTTTAATAACATCCCCAGGGGCAGAGAAGGGAGGTACAGAACCAGAGGAGGACGCAGCCAAGTGTAGAACTCAGAACTCTCGTGCTTTGTCCCTCCTGTTTGTATAACATGGTTTCTCTTAACCAGTGACTCTCCGGTTTCTTAGTCAAAAACAGCACACATCAAGAGACGGAGTATGAGAAATCTTGGGCTGGCCTCTTCCTTCTCTGAGACTTTATTATTTTCTTTCCTTGGACTCTGAAAAGGTGATCACCAACAATAAGCTCTGCCCAAATTTCTTCTTTGGGAGAAGATACAAGGGGTTGTTATCCATGACCACAACAGGTCAATGCATGAAAGTAACTTGAATGACCAGAGTGAAGGCACAAGAGTTTCATGACTTGCGGCAGAGATTTACATTACCCTTGGGGTATTACACTGGGTTACACAAACCCAGCCCATAGTTTTCTCCTGTAAATTTATACTTTATCGTAACAGTAGATGGCTGTGCATGTCACTACCTGCATCTGGGGGATAGAGGAAGCAACTTTTGTGTTTACCCATTTGGTATGAGGAACAGCAAGGTATGTTCACACATGCAAAAGTGTAAGAACAAAAATTTTTACCCACATGATGCTCCATGAATCTTTGTGTATGTTTCCCTGGGCAATGGGGGTGGTGGTAAAAGAAACCCGTTCCATCCCTCTGTTATATAAACATGTCAAGTACCATACTGGGATATGGGTGTGGCTCACTGCAGCTGCACCTAGAGAAACCAGGAACAACATTCCATACAGTGGCACATGAAAAACCAGATTTGGAAGTTTTGGAGGAGATTGGGTGACTCATCAGGTGACCATACATGGATGATGATGATGATGATAATGATGATGATGATGATGACTTTGATGTTGGCCAGGTGAGCCAAAGTTCCTGTGACAGTGAAACGGAGTAAGAATCTACAGATACAGACACAGGGTATAAAGACCTCCCTGATTCAGATGACAAAGAAACACCAATGTGTCTACATATTTGACAGCCAAAATGGGAGAAAATGGCCACACAACCAAATGAAATGATCTAATGTTATAACTAGCTCTGAAAATATAGTGTGGGTCTTGGCAGGGTGAAACCTATTGGACAGAGTGCCAGCACTGCCATTCAGTGTTGGAAAGTGTTTTCAACAGATGAAATGCTACAAGATGTTGTGGGACACACAAAAGATGAGAAATAGTAGAACATGCTGTATGTACTGGTAGTCGTGCTCGAAAATGTGTTCATTATGACAGCTCATTGGCTGAATGGAAAGCATTCGTAGGTCTGCTGTACTTAGCATGGATGTGATGGATGTGGGACTGACACTGAGAAGATCTGGTTTCTTCAAAAATCCTTTGACATTAGCCAGGTGTAGTTATGCATGCCTGTAATTCCAGCACAGGAGAGGCTAAGACAGGAGGATCACCACCAGTTTGAGGCCAGTCTGGGCTACATAGTGAGTTCAAAGCCAGCCTAAACTATAAAGCAAGACCCTGTCTCAAACAAAAACAAAAACACCTGAGGGCTGATGATAAAACCACCTGCCAAGAAAGAGAGACAGAGAGACAGAGAGACAGAGAGACAGAGAGAGAGAGAGAGAGAGAACTGGTAACCTGGCTGGTATCTGTTCACTATTTCATAGATTTGTGGCTAATTGTCAAGGAATTTACACAGTATCTGAATACATAAATATTGATGAACATATTGTAGCATTTTTTGGTTGCTGTAGCTTTAGGAAATATATTCCAAGAAGCCTTCAAAATATAATATAAAAATTACATTCTGGTAGATGGAAAGACATACAATTTCAATTTAGAAATTTATCCTCAGCCACGGGGTCTTTATTTGTATAGTAATAAACTGAAAGATGTTGTGAGCAAAGTTGCTCCTCCCATCTCCCAAACGAATTGGAAGGTGACACTCGACCATTGGTTTACCAGTTTCTGATTGATGTTACATTTGCTAATAGAGCACAAATTGACAAGCATAGCAACTTCATGCAAGATCAAAGCAGAAATTCTCAATGAAATGTTATAATTTCAAAAAGAAACTGTAAACTTTAATCTTTAGATTTCAAAAAGAACACTGGCCTCATAGATGGCAAAGAAAAATAAACTGGTACTGCTGATGTCAACATTGCACCATGATGGAAATATTGATAGGATGTTACAGCTTGTGTCTAGATGTCTCCCAAAGTTTCATGTAGTCATAGTTGGGGACTTTTTCAGAGGTGGCTGGATCTAGAGTATGTAATGTTGGGATTGATTCATGGTGCAATGAGCACCAGGATTAAGAGTGTGAGTGGTACCCACCCTAAGTAGTCTGGATATGATAGAAGAGGTAGAAAGACACTGTTAAAGTCCCTTGTTTCTCTACTACTCTTTGTCCACCATGAGTTTGGTCCCAATGATTATGGACTTAACACTTCTACAAATTGTGAGCTAAAATAAACCTTTTCTTCCCTATCTTTGGGGGTCTAATATTTTGTGTCAGCAATGACAAAAATAGCTAAGATGTAGGAAACCTTGACAAAATGGAAGCCTGATATGCTACCCTTCTACAACAAAAAGAAAGGCAGAGTAGATTTTATGATTTATCCAGCAAGTATGATGTCACTAGAAATACAAAGCATGGGTCAATGGTTGTGCTTGCCTTTATCCTAAATATGTGTGGCACAAACAGTTTGATAGTTTACAAAGAAAATAAAAAGTGCAAAATTTCATGGATAAAAGTTTTAGAGGATTCGGATTGAAACTCATGTAAGAGATCATTTACAACAGAGGAAGAACAAAATGTTTCTTCCTAAGGAACTACACACACACACACACACACACAACACACACACACACACACACACACACATACTAGTGAGCTCACAGGTAAAGAAGCAGGTGGTTATTCATGCCATCTGCATGCACAAGTGTCACACTGATAGCACATATATTTTGTTTTCCTATCTTTTTTAGTAAGGCATAGTTGACGTCTTTTTGGTTTTCTTATTGTTGTAGTAAGTGTTTATGATGTTGCATCTGTCTGTCCACCTGTCAGGAACTTCTTTGGTAGCCTTTGGCTAGTATTTGAATTGTGTTTTTATTTCTGATGTCATCTTTTTTTTTTTTTTGTCTTATAAGCAAGTAAATAACTGACATGAAAGTACTGATGTCTAGTTAGTCTAAGCACACATTACATATTTGCCATTTTATTTTATTGAAATCTTATTTTCTGGATAAGGGCATGTTACAAAATACAGAAGGAAGCCCCTGACAAAACAGGAAGAGAAGAGAGGTGCTAAGACTGCCACACAGAAAGGAAAGCTAAACACGTGTTGCCAGTGTGAGCAAGACATGTGCATGGAACATGTAGTTGTTAGGTGTGAAGACTGTCTTGGGTGTGACATTTGAGGCAAAGATTATTTTGTTGTAGAGTTCTATTGCTACTTTCATAGTAGTTAATACAGGAATGTATTTCTTATATGTTTTAGGTTTTGTAAGGAAGTACACAGCAGATGTGAAAGTGCTAATGCCTATTCTAAACACACAATACATATTAAGAATTTAATACTTTATTTTATTGATATTTTATGTTCGTGTTAACTACACAGTGTGTAATATAATAAGAACCTCCTGACAAAACCAGCGAGATGTCAAGTATGCCCTAAAAAAACGCAAGACACATGTGCTGTCAGAGGAAGTGGTACGTGTGTATAGAATACACTGTTGTCACATGTGAAGACTGCCTTGGGTGTCTAACTGAAGTAAAGACTATTTGTGTTGTAGAGTTCTATTTGTATTTTCATTGTAACCCATATAGGAATTTATTTCTGTTGTTATTTTTTAGACTTTGTACATCAATAAAACAGTTGATGTTAAAAA
Organism: Dolichotis patagonum; assembly: GCA_004027295.1. Classification (NCBI taxonomy): domain Eukaryota; kingdom Metazoa; phylum Chordata; class Mammalia; order Rodentia; family Caviidae; genus Dolichotis; species Dolichotis patagonum. The sequence continues at coordinate 33,051 of PVJX010004388.1, read as the reverse complement.
TTTTGATGCTTTTTTATAAACTCAATATTTAAAATTTAATACATTACTTTTTTGAAATTTCTTGTTTAAACTCATTGTTTAATATAATAAAATTCCTAAATTTTTAATTAATAATTCATCAACAGAAATATTTTGAAGAATAAAAATGGGTATCATATACCCAGAACAATGCTCTTTTAAAACAAAATGTCCTAACAGGACATCGCGTGGTGTCAGTGTAAAGGCACTTCCTGTTTGAAAGCTCACAATGTTCTCTTCCTTTGTAGTCTTTATGGACTTCAACCAAAGCACAGGTGTGAAGGGCACAGGAGGACCTCTTGGTGGCTCCTAGCACAGAAGTTCCTCCTCCACATACCTCAAAGTGCTGAATGGGGACAACGTGCTCAGGCACTATTTTCTAATGCAAGAGGTTGAATTAGGTCCTCTGTGAATCACTAAGTGACAATATAATAATAGTACTAATCATAGCCAATGTTCTTTGACTATTTAGATATGTTCTCAATGATTTGCATAGATCATCTCATTTAAACTTCATAAGCATACTAGGCATAGAAACTATTACTAATCTCCCTTTTATAACTGAGGAAACTTAGGTTCAAAAAGTTTAGGTACTTTACCCAAATCCAAAGAGCTAAAATGAGCTTGCTTAAATTTAAATCAGGAATTCCTAAAGAAAATTATGTTAACATTCTACTGAGGAGAGGAGAGAATGCCAAAATATGGAAAAATTGGATGTTATTACTACAGCTATATCTATGTGTTTATTTGCACCAATGTGTGATTATTCTGAGATTTGATTTCTCAGAAAATTTACTAGTTTGAACAGGAAGGAAGAAAATTACTATTTCTCAGTACTCTGCAAAGAATATCCAGTACTATACACCATTAATTCCTTAATGGAGTTATACACATGCTTGTAGATCACAGATCAAATGACTGATCAGTCACATGATCATTGAACATCTACTGTCTGACTCTCTCAGAACCATTTGCCTTGGACACCAAGGCACCAAGGCAGCACATATTCAGTATGCCCTACTTAATAAGGAATGGTGAGCTATTATAACACACAGGAGTTTTACCTGCTGGTCTCTGTTTAAGATCAATATTTTACTTTATGCTATTTTATAATTTCAAATTTAAAATTTATGCTATTTTATAATTTAAAATTCCCTTTTATAATTTAAAATTCCCTTAAGAAACAAATGAAAATGAAATAATATATTTATATTAAACTAAAATGATCATATAACCTTTAACTCCCCAAGTTATTGCTCATCTCTTTCTTTTCATTTTACCTGCTCCTCTTGCCATGTTAAGATGTTCATTAGCTTTCTGATCTGGGAGACTATAGCAATGTTGAAAGGAACTTACGCTGGAGCTGATTAACCTGATCTTCAGTGTGTATGTCTGATCTCCCTTTTGACTTCAAAAAAAGAAATGAAAAAGTAATATGGATTAAATGTAGTTCTTTGAATGTCAAATAGCTATATGATTTTTGAGCTTGCCAAGTGTTAACTGGTTTCTTCCCTGGTGATATAAATAAAATTCACAGCCAATTAGTTTTCAGTCATGAATCTTTACTCCTCGACAAAGTGAACTACTTTGTTAAAAAGTGAAAGCACGCCAGGATCTCCTCACTCAGAATCTGGGCAGGGACCAGTTACATTTAAGAAATCTTGAGCAAAAATGAAGCTATGGATACTCATACTATTCATTATATGCTTTGGTCTTCAGGATAGTTTGACAGAAGAGATAAGCATCATATTTTAGAACTACAACTAAGAAGACAGATACACTGTAATAATAATCAAAATGAAACACTGAAGAGCAAAGAACTTCTTCATTTTTAGTATACTAAATCATACCATGTCTTGGTAGTGGAAGTAAACATCTGGTGTTGGATGCAATGCTAGCGTGCCAATAGGATGTTAGTTACAAATAAAAAAATAGCTCTCTTTTTTCAAAGGAAAAAAATTACTTTAATCCTTTGAGATTTTTAATGGACTCATAAACATATGCATGGCTGTAACAGAAAATGGAGTTGGTTTATAAATGCCCTGCCAAAATTAGCAATTAATTTGTCATTAATAATAATTTGGAAGGAACAATCAGATGCTTGATTTTGATGTTGTATGTAAACCTATGAAGGTTTCTACTTTTGTTTCAATTTCCCTAAGACTGAAAAACAATGAGAAATCAAATGGTGCATTAGTTATTAATTAATAATCACTTTTTGAACACTGTCTCAGTATTATTTTTCTAATTTATGGATAGGTAAAAGAATCAGCTGGCGGGTAGAAAAAAATCAGCTGAAACTGGTGGTGTACACCTGTAATCGCAGCACTCAGAGGCTGAGGCAAGAGGATTGCTGAGTTTGAGGTCCACCTGGGCTAAAAAATGAGCCAAAAGACAAAAATAAATAAATTAAAAAAAGAAAAACCAAACAAAAAAACCCCAGCTGACCCGTGGCCACTGGTCCCCATGCATAGATCCAGACTGAAACAACTGACATGCTTCTTTCCACATATACAATGTAGTCTAAAAATTCCACAGGACTCCTGGAGCTTGGAGACTAACAAGACTGACATCAATTTGGCAGTTGACTATCAAATTAAAGTGTGCCTGGGTCCGCAAGACTTGGTATCGGCTATGGCAGTCATGCTGGCTGCACAGAAGGATGTTGCCTAATACTCATGTAAAGCGTAAACTCTTTTAGAGCTTAGGTCCATTTGTTAGCAAACGAAAGTCACAGTATCGGTTTCCCTCAACAGGATGCTCAGGATGGTGTCTTGGGCTCTGCTGGGAGTCATGTAGGCAGATTTCTCAGAGATGGGCATTTTCAAAGGTACTGTATCATCTGGTGCTGATGAAAAACCCTGGTATGATCTCATTCATAATACTTTATAGGCAGTAAACTACCTTGTTTTAGCAGAAAAAAGAAAAGGAAGAGTGTGATACAAAACTTACATGATGAAACTAACTGACATTCATTACTACCAAAACATGTTTGAATGAATACGGCTTTTAAGTTAAGTCCATGATTGTATCACACACCTGGAAGGAAATACATTAGAGGCTCACTCATGGACACAGATTCTGTACATCCACACACACATCTTAAACCAACAATTTTTTGCATATTGTCAAAAACAACAGTAAAACTGCCAGAACTGTAAGTCACAGCATCTTTCTCTGTAAGTGCTAAATAAAATAAAACAGTACGTTTGATTTCTTGAAAGAAAATGACAAACTAAACCACACTGCCTGTGGCTTTGTCCAGTGGGACATTCTAATTGACTCCCAAGTCATTAATCAGTTCCAATCAATCTATTTGCCAGCAGCCTGCAGTTAGGATTCCATTACCAACCATTCATCATGCCATGCCCTAATTCACTGCACCATTAGCTATGGATTAGGCCTTTGTTAGAATCACTAAGTGCCAACTGCTAAATGCAAAGGATTTTGGTCACCTCAGCCACTGGGATCCCTTCAGGTGGTCGACACTGGAGTAAAACTTCCTGTTCCAGGGACACTTCCTTTCCCAGGGGTTCCTGCTCAAAGGTCTTCCGTAGATCTGAAAGGCATGGGTAATAATATGTCAAAACCAAAAAACATTTAGCTATTCACAGGAAGTGCACAATTTTTTCCCACTTAGTATTTTATGTCTTTGTATGTTTTTAAGTCACAGGCAGTTAGTACTGCCTCAGAACCTGGGTGGCTGCATTCTACTTCGTGGGTATTATAAAGCTGTGAACCATACCAACTTCAAACTTTCAGAGCAGTCTCTGGAGATCCATCAGTGAAAGTCACTGGTTATACTTAACCATCACTGAAATTCACTGGTTATACTTCCTTAGTATTTCTTGATAATCAACCATGGTGGTCACATTTTAAACAAAAGAACCTCATCATTCTCACGGAGTTGTTCGTGTACATAAATATTTTCCTCCTTTCTCACCACAGACACTATTAGAGTTGTAGGAACTCCTGAATCTTTTGATCAATAAATCAAAAGCAAGCTTCTGTTGCAGGGTGGAAAAAAAGAAAGCTGGAGTCTTCAAAGAATGAATATAATTTCTTGAAATGCCTTAAACCTCAGGCAGAGGAGCGTAACTCCTGAAAACAATCCAGAAATAACTCAATGTCTAATTATGAATCCACTCTTCAATTAGAATGTTAAGTAGTCATTTCCACTCAAATATACCGAGTACCTAATCATGTACTTATATGTAGTTGTTTGAGCAATATGTAGCAGTTTTAGAAACTATTATGGATGGACACAAAAATGTTAGAGACTAACCAATCATTTAGAATCTGTCAGAGGCTCATGCTTCAGGACACAGATTTAACCAAGCCATTCCTGAATGCCATATAATTATTTTGTCTTTATTGCTTAGCATTAAATTCTAAATCTATTTTTCATTTTAAAAATGAAAAAATAAAAACAATGATACTAATTTCTAAAGTTAAAAATTTATTTAGAGAGTTAAGCATTAAAGAAAGCCCACACAGTTTTTATTTTATACACACACAGTTGAATTCTTTCCAATGAAAAGTTATTGGAATTTTATCCAGGGGATTTTAATAAAAAATAAATGACTCTGTTCTTTCATTCCATGTCCCTAATAAAGATACGAGAATCGGAAGGTACCACTTCAGCCCACTGACCCAACAAGTGGAAACTCAAAGGCTCTCGTGGTACATCTCTAATTGGTCCCTCCCAGTAAAGCGCCACCTAGAAAATGCACTGGGAAATCCTATTGCTAAAAGAAACCCACCACCACCAACAACAACAAAAAAAAAACCCCACTGCAAGACATTTGCCATTTTGTTGAATTTCTTGGCACAATAAAAATTTAGAGTAAGAAAATCATGGATCTCTGTGGGTTTGATGAAAGACAAGAGGCTCCTGAAATATGGACAGAATTTCTGTCAGAAGGGTCCTGTCCATCAGTTTGATTAAGAAATTGAGAGCCTTTTAGAAATGAATATTTAGAACCACAGTATTACCATAACTTCGAAGTTCCCTGAACCATGTCCTTGTTTTATGTATTAGAAAGGTGTTTACAGAACTATCAAAGCTTCACAGGAAAATAACTGCTGCTCACTGGAACCTGCTGGCCCTCAATTTTAAGCAACCTGTCATCTCATATGTCCCTCTACCAACTCTGCCCTTCAAACAGGAACATGAAATATAGTAGTTTCTTCTACTTCTTCTTTTTTTCTTATTTCATTGAGATAAAATCTTGTATAACACCATTACCAATAAAAAGAGCAGCAATAAATAACTTCGCTGGGATAAATGGGATAAATTGCTACTGGCAGGAGCACCATGTTTCTGCAAAATGACTGAAGGATTCTCATCTGATATGAGCTGAGGCAAAGACCTGACTAGACTTAGTTCTCAATTTAAATATCATTCTGATTCACTCTCACTTAATTAGAATACTACAAAAGGAAGCTATGTATAAGACACAATGAGGCATATATGTTTCCAAATATTCACAGCAATTCCATTTAATAAATATTAATTTTCTCCTCAGTGTTGATATTTTGCTGTGTACTTAGAATGAAGACACGTAAGATCTAGACCGAAAACTCAAGAAGCTAAGTTGATTCATGGAAACCCTTGTGCAGTGAGAAATGGCAAAGCCTCCATGGCTCCTAAGCAAAGCAAGAGGCCAGACACTATCTTGCCCTGTGTCAGGTGGAGACCCACCGGAATAAACCTGGAGGATGGTGGAGTTATCCCAGCTGGGGTGAGTGGACAAGCAGTTTCTAAAGCTAGATATACCACACCTTCAGGAAGACCAAGGTATTTGGGGAGTACAGAGGCCAGGATATTGCTACCGCATTGTCTGTCATTCTGGTTCCAACTTAAATATTACCAAGTTGGGAACAAAGGTGAGAGTTTTATTTTGGTACATGTTCAGTTCAGTATATCTGTAGTATATTCAATTAGAAAAGTCCAGCAGGCGTAGATCACAGTTTTTAAGCATGGATTCTATAAGCTTTGCAAACAGGACAGTTTTCTCCATTCTGAGGATGCCCCTTCCATAGCAGGATGCTTAGCCATGTCTCTGTTCTCTACCCATGACATGCCAGTAGCACCCCTCCCCGACACCACGGAACAAATGCCTGCCACCAATGCCAAATGTCCCAGCCCCACAGGTTTAGAGCTTGAAATGGTAGAAATTTACTGGTAGAAATTCCAGTAGCTTTCTCAAGGCTGGAGTCCTGGGACTCGATGACATCACAGAGGTGGGGGAGGACCACAGTACAGAGAAGAGGATGACACCACTGAAGAAGAATGTCTCCTTGCAAAAATGACATACAGTGGACAGAGAGGCAGGAGGACAGCCACAAAGACAAGTGTCAGAGGAGCAAAAGGAGAGAGAAATGTTTAGTGTGGGGAGGCCCACAGGACAGGTGCAGTGCAGACTCACAGGGGAGAAGCCTTGGTTTGGAAACGCAGGTGTGCATGGGAATGGGGGCGCCCTCCTGAGGACCTCCTACTCTCTTCCAAATGTTCATGGTGCTTGAAGTCAGCAGCACCCCGCCAGTGGCAATGGGTCTGTGCGCAGAATGCTGTGACCCTCATTAGCATATGGCATCATCCAGGGCAGAGTTTTCAAGTTCCTGCCATAGGGAGGCACACTGTAAGTAGTCCTTGTTCCTCCCTAAGGATGGTGACCACAAGAGGCACCTACTTGAAGAGCCAGACTTAATTAAACCATTGTTAATTAAGGATTCCTATTCTGTTTTAATTGCTTAGTTATAAACTCTATATAAATTTTACCTAATGTCTAAAGTGATCTTATATTTTACCCCTGGCAAGGCAATACTTCTTCCTGAAAGAACTTTTAAATTCTGCCATAAAACCTCCTTCCTAGCTCTCGGGTGTGCAACGGGCAGAGGATGCTGTGGCTGTGTGCACAGCAGCTGCTCGTATCAATGTGTGTCTCTGTCCTGTTACCCTGCACGGGAAGGCTGGGCCACAGCCCGGCATATCCTTTATCATTCAGCGAGAAGTGATGCAGGGCAGGGCAGGCCAGATGCCTGGCAGGCAGAGGGAACACAAGGGTGATGAATGAATAAGCATGAAAAACGGACACTTGTCAGTTAGCAATGAGATGTAAAACAGAATGGTTCTGAATAATCTAGGCATTCTTGTCAGGGGGCAAAAAAAATGGCTGGGGTTTCATGAGCACCAGCCTGGCAAGTGTGAGGTCCTGAGTTCGATCCTTGGTACCAAAAAAAAAAAAAAAAAAAAAAAATCTGCTCTTGGAAGACTTTTAGAATTCTGTTTCTATTTTCTTTCCAACAGTTCTAAGGCTACTGCTAAAGCAAGTACAAAGGCCTTTCATTATAACCTAAATTACTTTTGCAAACTTGGCCTAACTCCGATTTAGTTATTGATTCTATCAATTAAAAGAAAAATCAGCTTTGTCATATGCATGCATTCAGAGAGACATTTACTCAGAAGCATGAATATTGGCTTAACAAATTCATACACGGAGATCCAATTAGCAGATGTTAAATCAGACCCAAAATGGTATGGATTTGTATTGCCCATTTACACACAATCAGAGAACTCACTTTGAACATAGGAATGTCTGTAAACAAAAGCTTATTTTTCATTATAGAATTTGGATGCTTTCAATGTTTTTTTCATAAAAATATTGTGGTGGGAAATTGTCTGTAATAAGGAATACAGAAATACTGTATACTAATTTACGCCATGTTGCCAGCATTAACTAGTCCTGCTTTTTGACAACAGAGTTAACAGAAAAGAAGGTGAATTGAGAGATGAAAGACTTTCTGGACTTTACTTTCCTCATTTGGAAAATGAAAATAAAGGACTGGATGTTTTTGAAGGTCTCTTTTCCCATAAGAGTCTATGAATGAAAAAGACTTTAAATATGTAGAGTAAGGGAAACAAACTTATCCTTTGTGGAATGAAGTAATTCCTGATTGTAACTATCCACATCAAAGAAACATAATAGATTAAATTATTTTTAAAGTGTAAGAGTTGCTGAATCTTACAAGACCCCACTCTATAATATGGCCCAACAGACAACTTGTCACAGAACTTTTGGACTTGAGTCTACAGGTTTTGAAACAATCAGAAACTAGAGGGAAGGGTAGGTTCCAGAAGACCCAATGTCAAAAATTTTGGTAACTTTCTTGTACAAATTTAAAAGCAGGATATAATATACCTTGTAGTCTTAGTACTGATTTTCATAGATGAAACATGGTATCTTAAAGGAGGAGAACTTTATTTTGGCTCAAGAGTTTAGAAGGCATGGTGGGAGCGCCTGGTGGTGACCAGGAAGCAGAATGAAGGGAGGAGCCAGGAGAGAACTATGTCCTTCCGGGTCACTCCCATGGTGACTTCCCCATGACGAATCCACTCATCAGTACAGCTCCCCCACAATCCATTCACGTCCCAAAGTCCCACCTGTGAGCTTATGAGAGTTTTTTTTTATTTTGAAAGAAAAAATTTTATAAACAAATAAGATAATTATAAATTATGCAATAATTTTACAACCAAATAAGAGAATGATAAACTATGTATTGTCATCATGAAAGTAGTTAGTGCATGACATAAACCAAAGAATCTTAAAACCCACAAACCTTCTTCTTCACAAACTAAGATAAACAATATAAATGAAACAAATTAGCATATATATTAAAATATTTTTAAAACAGAAGAACTATTTAAATTTATCCCTACTTCCTATTTAATTCTCTTCTATTTTAGTTTTTTGAGGACTCTCCACACTGATTTCCACAGTGGTTATATTAGTTTACATTCCCACCAACAATGCAGAAGGATTCCTTTTTCTACACATCCTCATCAGAATTTACTATTAGATTTTTCGATAATAGCCATTCTTTCTGGGGTATGATAGTGTTTCAGTGTCATTTGAGTTTACAATTCTCTGATGGACAATAATGATGAACATTTTTTTCATGTATTTATTGGCCATTTGTACTTCTTCTGAGAAGTGTTTCTTCATTTGGTTGCCCACCTTTTGTTTGAGTATTTTATTTTGGGGTCTTACTATTTTGGAATTGTTTATATATTCTTGATGTTAACCCTCTGTCCATGGAACAGCTGGCAAAAATAATTTTCCTGTTCGGTAGACTGTCTCTTCATTCTGTTGATTTTTATTTATTTATTTTTTGGCCATGCACAAGTTTTTAAATTTGGCATGATCCCATTTGTTGATTGTCACTGGGGTTCTGTTCAGAAGGTCTGTCCTATTTTATCTTCCAGCAAGTAAGTATTCCTGTTTTAACATTTAGATCTTTGATCCATTTTGAGTTTAGTTTAGTATGTGGTGAGATATATAGATCTAGACTCAAACCTTCTGCACAAGGATATTGAACTTTTCCAGCACCATTTACAAAAGAGCTATTTTTCCTCTAGTGTATGTTTTTGGCCCCTTTGTCAAAGATCAAACAGCTGAACGTGCCTGGGGTTGTTTCTGCCTCTTCTGTTCAGTCCCATGACGCACGTGCCTGTGTCTGCACCAGCACCAGCTGCTTTAATCACTGCGGCTTCACAGCACAGCTTCAGGTCTGGGGTTGTGACGCTACCTGCTTCGCTTTTGTTACCCAGGCTTGCTTTTGCTGTTTTGGGTCTCTCCTGGCTCCACATAAATTTTAGGGTTGTTTTCTATAGCTCTGTAAGGAGTGATGTTCACACAGTATTTTGACTGGAATTGCATTAACTCTGTGCACCAGTTCTGTAAGACCAATCATCTTGGTTATGCTGGCCCTACCTATACAGGAACAGGACATAATTTTCCATTTTTTGACATCCGCCTCAAATTCCTTTTTTGGTTCAGGTGATTTTCATCGCAGAGGTCTCTCATTTCTTTAGTTAGGTCTCATAAGAGTTTTATGACACATTCTGGATTTAAATCATAACATTTACAAACAGATGAAAAACTAAAGCTCTGACTATATATGTATTGAGGATTATTTGGACAAAGCCAGCTTTTCTCCCTATGGGACAGGGAGGAGGGAAGAAGGAAACACCTCCCTTGAGCAACATGCAGGAAAGCCCATCGTGTTGGTGTGCCTGTCTACAAAGGCAAAGGACACAGTGGCCCTTGCCCAGGGCCAGTCCCGAGCAGCTCCATCCAACACATCTGCATGGCAATTGTGGCCTACAATGTGGTCACACCACCATCATTCACCTGTGAGCCCTGACAATTTGGGGAGATGACAGGGAGAAAATATCAGCAAAAGATCACCCTATGACATTTAAGCGGCCTGGTTGCTGAGACTATACTACTTTTCAAAAGATAAACATGTTCTTAGTCCAAGTTTTTAAAAAATTTATTTACATTTATTAACAATGTTCAATCCCTCAGCGATGCTACTTCATTATGCAGATTTACTAGAATTATATTTTGGAAAACAAAATCCTGACAATGTATTAGAGACCAGTACTGTGAAGTTAAGCATTCTCCAATGGTTTATACTTCAATAGACTATTCTAGTGGAAATTCAACTCTCTAAATTCTACAGAGTAATAAGATATAAATGAAATACTATATTATTCATGTTGTTTGTTTTTTTTTGTTTTAGACCTCATAAGGTTTTATGAATATTAAAATACATATTGAGTATGAAAAGGTTTTGAAAGAATAAATTATTACAACTGTCTTTTTATTACTCTGTTCTGGAATAAAAGATACCCATATGCGTACATTTTCAATGCTGCATTCTCTTCCAGACTTTTGCCATATGGTCCTTACAGTTAATAACCCTTATTTTTTATAGAGGACCTCAGGTTTATTACTCTTTTTCAAACTCTTTCTTGACCCTTTAGAGGTTTGTCGGACCTGCCACTCTCGTGGGACACATCTGTATTACAATGAAACTATCAAAAAGTAAGTCCTGTTACTTACAAACATTAACTACAGTACAGATTTTATATGTGGTCCAAGACAATTTCTATTCACTCACTGTGGCCCAGACAAACCACGTGTGTCCTGCCCACAGGCTGCAGGTGGACATGCTTGAGAGGTGGAGGGAGACGGACTCCATGCAAGGGCTTCAAAGCCGGTGTGTACTGGTATAGCACATCTGTAATCCCAGCACTCTGGGAGGCTGAGGCAAGAGACTGCAAATTCAAGCCCAGGCTGGATAACTCAGTGACTTAGTGAGATCCTGTCTCAAAATAAAAAGGGCCAGAGATACAATTCACTAGTAGAGATCTCCTAGGTTCAGTCTTCAGTATCCTACACATAAGCACTCGCTCCCCCCGGAAGGAGATCACTGCAGCTCAGCACAAGGTCTGGTGCAGACCTGGGCCCAGGTCCTGACTATACCACTAGACTGTGTGACTTTCAGCACACCACTTAACCTCTCCTGAGTTTCTTTGGCTGAAAAATGGGTATAAAGTGATAAGTAACTACTTCACAGAGTTACAAAGGCAGGATATAAAATCCTTACTATTATTCCTGACATATAGTCAAGTGCCCAAAAGAAAGGAATTCCCTATGTCATCCTTCCCCATAGTATTAGTAAATTTTATATGGTATACAAATATTCGGCATGAGCTTTATGAGTCAAATATAACTGGGTGAGACACAGTACTTACAAGCTTGGGAAGACTAGGAATTGAAAGTGAAGGTTCACAAAGAGAAATCCAAGGAGGACTGTGATGTGCCTGATAGTGGGTGGGAGCCTGGAGCCTGTAGTTCTAACAAGCCCTGCAGGTCTTATGCACAGCACTTAAATCTGAGGATCACCCACTGATCAGGTGCTTGACTGAGAATGGGCCCCCACCTTATGCTCTTATGCTCTTATGCACCAAGAGCACTGCAGGAGGCCCTGGGGGCTGGGCAGACTCCAGGGAGACAGCTTTCTTACTGTAACCCCTCCAGCTGGCTCTAACGGGTCCCTAGGGATGACCCCACAGCATGAGCAGGGCTGGCTTCCTCCTGGCTGACAGCTGACATCTCTGTCATAGACATGAAGCCCTGTGTATCCCGAAGTCACATGGGTAACATAAATGGGACAAAGCCAGGCACGAGATTCCTCTTGCTTGAAAAATGCTGCTTATTGAAGCTATCTTCTGCTATTTAAATTGCAAGAGACTTGAGTATAAAACCAGGTCACTTTCTGCTTACCTTGATGCTTGGTTCTGGCTGCAGCAGCCCTTAGGAATGCAGGCTCTAGGGGTCATGTATTAAATTGCCAACAAAAGTTGGACACACAGCTCTTCATGTGATTTTTTAAAATTATGTATTTTATCAACTTCTTAAAACTCTGTCAAAATATTTGTCTAGGATAGCATTTTTGAAGGCTAGACCAGTAATGTGGTGGAGATTGCCACTTTGAGACCACCGGTCTAGCAAGTACAGTGCTGAAAGTGCTAACAGTTCGTATTTCTTAAAAGCCTTTTCCAGGAGACAACCACCAAAATTTTCCCCCATAGGGACCGCACTTCTCACTTTCAGCCACATAACCAAGAAAACTTACCAGGAAGTTAGGCTTGTTTTGTTGGTATTGCTGCACTGTAACATTTTCTGAACTAGTAGCTTAGTAATTTTTTGCTTCCTTACCTACTATTACAAACTTCCTAATTTAAAAAAATTAGAAACAGAAAAGACACCTGCTGTATTGGGTGATAATCAAGGTCAGTAGGACTGCGTTTCCTCTGGAGACTTTCAGAAAGAGATCACAGTTTGTCACTTTCAGATTCTGCTGGTTGCCAGCATTCCATGGCTTATGGCTGAATCCTTGTCATCCCTGTCTCTAGAATTACATGGCTTTCTCAACTTCTGTGTTAAACCTCCCTCTGCCTTTCTCTTATAAATCACTCTTAATGGCATTCAGAGCCCACCTGGATAATCCAGAATAATCTCTTTATGCTAAAATCCTTAATTTCATCTGTAAGGTCCTTTTGCCATATAATGTAACGTTTGAAAATTCTAGAGGTTAGGAACCTAAGCATTTGGGGGTCATAATTCAGCCTACTACAATGGCTACCAGCACAGAGCCTGGGGTCCACCCCTTCCCCGGGTTTAATCCTAGCTCTGCACTGAATGAGGCTGCAGTGCTTTTTTCACATACAAAATAATATTAGTTATACTGAGCACATAGTGTTATTGTGGAGATTACCTGTCAAGGGTCCAGAGTTTGTGGCTGTACTATTTATTTATTTATTTATTTATTTATTTATTTATTATCAAGACTCGAAATACAAGTACCAGAACTGAGATTCTCGCCTCCTTAATTAAGACTGTCTTAACAAAATGGCTCAGTATTTAAGGGAATTCTGTGCTTGGAAGCCATTCTTGTAGTAGTGATCATTTGTTGACTGTCTTTTATACTTTCTGACACAGGCTCAATTTCACTTTCAGTAAATTCAGTTGCTTTCCTATGATGCCCATTTCATACTTGCAGATTACTTTTCAACTAATTCTTTATCCACGCTTAATGAACAGAGGTACTGAAAACACTTCAATTTTCTTTAAAAAAAAAAAGAGCTGTTTCAATAATTTTTCCAAGTGCTCTTCTAGCAAATAAAATAATTCCACGGTTACATGAAACCTTAATACTTGTGTTCTTAAAGGGAAAAAAAGTACTTTTCTTCCAATAGTGATGGAAGGGGATAATTATGTTGTCATAGAAGAGTAGAATTTATACTTAAATCACCAAATCTGGCCGTTAACGGGGAGTAACTGCTGTGAACCAACCAGTGCAGCATATTTTGGGGCAACTGGATTAGCTTTCAGAGCTTTAGGCACTTATTAAAAATGAAAAATACCTGACCTTGAGCTGCAGAACCTTAAAAAGTTCCGTTAAGGTTTTCTTATCCAGGAATAGTATATCTGATCTTTGCTGAATTTTTTTTAAAAGCACACAAATATTGCTATATTAAGCAACTCATTTGGTTTTTAAATGTAAGGGCTGTATTTTAAAAATTAAATGAAATTTTGGTTACTTGCCTTTTCTGCTCAAACACTGCAAATGATATGACACAAAAATCAGCCAAACAACAAAAATCAGCTACATGCATGATTAGACTGAAAAATCCAGAAATGGCAAGCGTCTGCATTTCGGCAATTCTGTGTAATGACCTAGGATGCATGGGGAAAAGTTTTTCTTTTTTTCAATTCAGATTCATCTTTCCTTAGCAGTGACTTAGGCAAGTTACGTCATGTCCTTCTTCTGTTTCATTGTATATAAAAAGGGTAATGACAGGGTCTACCTCCAAAGATTCTTGTGAGAATCAAATAGTTGCATGAAAGCACAACAACTGGATCCATGCTAAGAGTCCTTGATGCTGACTATTAGGACACAGGGTATTCTCTAGTCACACAGTTTGGCAGGAGGGTATGGTGTTGTGTCCTTAGCTATGGCAAGGCTGGCTATCCCTCTCTGCGCTGGAATCATTTAAACTGATAAATCTCAAGTGAACACAGTCCCTTTAGAAGGGAAGCACATTACAACTTCAGCCATCCTTCTTTATTTCCTGACTCTGGGACATTTATAGGACAAATGCATTTGTATTCAGATAGTCTTGCCAAAGGGCTTTCTAAAAAAAAAATTTAGAACTAGATCTCCAAATGACATCCATTACAGAGAAGAGGGAGAAAGAAGAAAACCCATGTAGGTCACTCCTTTATATTCACATTGCATCTTTAGTTTCAGAAAAAAATGATTATATGTCATCACAATATTTTTTAAGGTATGTCTTCGGGATAAATAATAAGAAACATGCCAACTTTATGGATGAGGAACCTGACATATTGAAACGTTAAGGTTCTTTTCTCGGAGTACAAGAAAAGAAAAAGTGCAATGATGGCAGACAAGACTTTTAGCAAATAAGCATTTTAGCCATAAACTTCCCCTTTCAAATGGCATAAAGCACACTTAAATGCCATGTTTCAGTCAAGTGGGTTATCATCCCTGCCTGTAACATATAGATAATGCTTTCCTCCAAAATATTACTTTACAAGACAGTGCTCTATCAAATGGTTGTCTACTTCTCCAAATAAATATGGGTTATAAATGCCTATGGATCTGTGGGACATTTCGGGAGCTTCTGCCCATATGCAAAAGCAAATATGCTTGGAAAAATATAGACTGTCACTATCAGGCACGTGTTACAGTTCTCACTATGAAATAGAAACGCACAGTAAACTACATAAAATTATGCAACTTTTGAGATATTTATGAAACACAGAAACTAGTAGAATTTCTGTCTTACCTAAAAAAGTTGAAATTGTAAAAATTGTCACCTGATTTGAAATATGGCCTCTGTTACTTAACAGTGGGAACTTCAAGACTGCCTAAGGGATTAGACCTCTTGCTCAGAAAGTCACCTAACAGTGCTTTTGGTCATGAGAATCTGCTGAGTTCTACCAACCTATTTCCTACCAGGTCACTGGATATTGGTCATGGTAGGACTACATCGGTGAGAATGTCCATTTAAAGAAAGGCATTACCTGGGTTAATCATGTAATTGATTTTACTTTATACCAAGTTTTATACACAGGTGGAAAATGGAAAAATGTCTACAAGCAGTCGCACTACTTCATTCCCTTACATATGTATTTAATTAGAGGTGCTTGGATATGGGAGAATTCATTCCCTCCTTGAGATGTGTACTGAGCACCTCTACAGTGCCAGGTATTATCCTAGGCGTTTTGGATTCGCCAGTGAAAAAAATCAAAGTGTTTGATTTTTGAAAGTGGATCTTACTTTCTAGGGGGATGGAAGGGATAAAACACAAACCGTGAACCTAATAAATGAATCCATGAATAACAGGCTAGCAATTAGTAAATGCCAGGAAGAAAAGGAATAAAAGTAACAAGGCAAGGAAGGGGATCAGATGATGGAGGGATGTGGAGGGAAAGAGGGAGAGGAAGATGAAGCAAAACGATTTAAGAGGTCCAGGGCACAGGTACCAACTCCCACAAAAAATGTAAACATTGTGCACTGCAAACATGTACTAGTAAAATAAAAATTAAAACAAAACAAATCAAAAACAAAAGACAAGCAAACGCAGTGAGGAGGCAGTGGGAGTCACGGGAGGGGGCACAGAGACTAACTCTTCCGACCGACAGCCTTGAGTCCCTTGGAAAAGCAAACCATTTTGTTAGGTGAGCAGATGAGACTTGTGCGGGATCGCCACACTGCTCCACCACAAGCTTTCAACTTCATTCTGTGGACTCAGGGGCTTCGTGTATTTAGCACAGGCCACACACACAGCATCGGTTTAGGCACGAGGGAGACCATGAGGAAGACAATGAAGTGCCTGCCCTTGGGAAGCTGGTACTTTGGGAAGGAATCTGGTCAACACAAAAGAAAACAAGTGATGGTAAAGAAAATTGCTACCAAGTGAACAAAGCAGAGAGCCTGGGCTGGCTTCCAGCAGAACGCCCTGAATAGGTATTGCCTTAGCAGGGATCTGAAAGAAAGAAGAACGTGAGACAGGCATAGGGCCTGGGAAGGATGTTTCTGATGGAAGGAACAGCTCTTGCAGATCGGCGTACCAGGAATGAGTTCCCTTCTGCAAACTAGGGTGTGTTAGAGGAATGAAGAGAGAAGCAGGAGGTCAAGGTCTTTCTGTATTATTAATAACCGCGAGCTTACACACTGTGTGCATGGGAAAAACAAGAGGTTTTCGTGATTCACTGACATCAACATCCTTGTCACTGCCTCCCTTATTTGTATGCAGTTTGTTAGTTTAAAGCATGGTCTTGGTTCCTGGCTGACTCGTTTGTCCATATTCCAGCTCTGTAACTTCAGGCAGGAGTTTTTGCCTCTCTTTGCTTTTAATTTCCATATCTATTAAAATGGGGATAATAATAGCACCGTCACATGCAAACAGTGCAAGGCCTGACTGCACTGGTTCCTGGAAAGTGACTGGAACAGCACTTCTGTTCTTAAACCTGTTTGTACAACAGGAGCCCCACGTGGTGCTGCAGTCTTCCACCTGAGACCAGGCATAACTGAGATGTCCTGAGCGCACAGACAGGAGCTCTCAAGGTTAGCCTGAGAAAAGAAAAACTAGAACTTGTTACTGCTGGCTGTATGTTGAAATGCTTGTTTAGCTACACTTCATTCATTTGTTTCTTTTTATTTTTTGCAATGTGGCCAGTGGAAGTGTGTGGCATCACTCATGTGGCTGGCATTCTTTAGATAGCCTGCTAAGCACTTATACACTCATAATTATGAACAGCGTTGACCCCAACTTCAGATGGTCCATGTATGGTCGTGAGTTCGATCTCCGGTACCAATTAAAAAAAAAAAAAACAGATGGCCCATGTGGTCATTCTGATCAGAGAAAAGGTCACACCTGCTGTGAAAGGAGGGCAGAAAAGGTGACCTTCACCACCCTTAACTTTCTGCAGAACTGTGTCATTGCTCTCTGTAAACAGTGGCCATTATGGTACTGGATGTGATTCACTGGTTTTCACACATGATAAAGAAGAATCCTGAGGGACTCTCCTGCCATCCCTAGGAAGATGGATTCTCCATGTGTGTAAACCCCACTGCCACTTGTGTGGGTTGGAGAGGGTGACCAGGTGACTCTCCTCCACCCTCAGGCACGGAGACAATTATGATCTAATGCTGTGTGAATAAGAAAATTTCAGCCAGGCCTGGGGTGAAAGGACCTGCCGTGTTGAAAATTTGCTTAGTTTACGAAGTTTCAAAATCAACATATAAAGTTATTTAAACTATTCTATCTGCTATCATGTGCACCTACAGCCATTTACCAAACATTTGCTTCATGAATTCACTACAGTTTGCCGTATGCTTTACAAATTTATTTCATCTTAAAAGAACCTTGTCATTTTCATTTCATGGCTGATGAAACGAAGACTCACAGAGGTTAAGTAACTTGACCAAGATCTCTCTTGTCAGTGATATAACTAGGATTCCAAGTTACATCGACCTGGCCCGACATGAGAGCTCTGGAACACTCTTCCTGGATGTTTGTTACACATCAGCTTCTTCCCCTAAAGGACAGCCACTGCAGCGTCACTGACACGGCTCAGCCTCCAACAGTAACCAGACTGGAGCCAAAAGTGCTCCTGAAGACAGACACTGTTTGCTGCAGCTCTGCCTACCTTATACCTTAGGATTCTTTCACTGGCCTATAACAAAACCTCCACACAGGCAAAACCTCCACACAGGGAGCCGCAATGCCATGAGGGTTCTGCTCAGGACACTCCCGGTAGCTCCCACTTGAGCCTTCTCAGCAGAAGCTTCTCTCTGAGGGGAGCTGCCTGCCCTCTGGCAAATGAGGATCATAGAACAGGCCTGTGGCGTCCTCAGCTCAAATATGCTGAATTCTACTTTTCAAATTTCCAACTTTTTCCTCTGCCCTGATTATCTTACACTTATTTTTTGTTTTATGTAATTTTAATGTATAAAATATCATTAGCAAACTTACATAAAATAATTGATGGTCAGTATTCATTTATGCTTTATAAACTTGTGAAAATAGAGCTTTTTCAAGAAAAGAAGAGGGACCCCAACATGGAACACCTAATGAGCATTAATCTAATTAAGCGAAAGATAACTGCACTTATTTAACCCTTGTGCCATGGTTATCTGCACCTGTGATGAATCTAAACCTTAGCTGCAGTTTATGTGATGGCCATCTGTCAAGCACTACAAGGCAAAGCCTGTGGCTCATTTGACTGAGGGAAGACGAAAGTGCCACAAGCTTCCTGGAGCAGGAGTGAGGCCCACTTGGTAGGGTGTGACCTTGACAGGTAGCACTGAAGTTTAACCTTTTTGCTTTTCCCCATGATATATATCAAAATGAATACGTTTTACATGGATGGTGTTGCTGGGCCACAAGAGTTTGGCTAGTCTTGAAGTTAGAATAAACCACTCTGGAGTATTACAGAGGCAAAAGGTGATGGGGATCAATTAATCTCTTCCCTAGGGAAGAGTTTGTTTCCTTTGTATTTGAAAATGTCAAGCTATGTTTAAAAGTAACAAGTTAAATAGCAAAAGGAATATGTTCCTAAGAAAGAATGGGGTTTACATGTATATGCATCTGATTTTTACATGAAAGTATATATATTTCTGTGTAAGAAATGTAAATTTTTAAAACATTATTTTTATTAGTGCCCATTAATTTTACAAAATATTGGGTTTCAGTGTACATGTTTTGCTTATATTCATCTAAACTCTAGACTTCTGAGGTTGTCCTGTGTTGTATTTGCATTGAAATTGCGTTTCTCCCTGTCCCTATCCTATCACCTTCGTTCCTCCACACAACATCCTAACAGCCTTGGGATACTGTCCCTAAGAACACCCTCACTGCATTTCCTGCGCGCATGTGTCCATCACACAGTGCACTCCATGGAGACTCCATTCTTCTTCTTTCATTTAAGATACAGAATGCATCTCCATCGACAAACCCAGAGAGGGACAATTAACATACAGCATTTTAAAAATCATCACATGAAATTCTTTATAATGATTCTAATTCAAAAACATTCATGAAACATCTAATCCAGGACCTCCTGGGCATTGTTCTAAACTCTGAAGACACAAAGTTAAGTAAAATGGAACTCTTGATCACAAGGAACTCATTGACACGAAACAATCATTACAACAAAGGAACTGGCATAGGTCAGGCTTGCTGGTGAAAGTGTGGACAAACTGCTCTGAAAATATAGAGAAAACACCTATCCTCCACCTGGAAAGTACAGAGAGGAACACTTGTCCTTGACTGTTAAAGAATGTATTTTCTTTTTATTTGAAAATGTCAAGCTAGGTTTAAAAGCCACAAGTTAAATAGTAAATAGAATGTCACAAAGAAAGAAGAGGGTTTATATGTATGTGTATCTAATTTTTACACAGAAAAAATATATATTTACATATAAGAAATGTAATTTTTTAAAAAATATTTTTATTAGTGCCCATTAATTTTTCAAAATATTGGATTTCATTGTGCATTTTTGCTTTGCACAAACAGCTTCACCAGGGCAGCTGAAAGAAGTCTTCCGAAAGGCACAGGCTTTTTGAACCATCCGTTTTGCACATCCTCACACTCCACACGCAAACTCAGCACAGCTCTTCCCACAGCCTTCCGGCACCTGCAGAATCCAGCTCTCCTTACCTCGCGCTTCCTCTCTACAGGGCGCTGGAGCCCTCAGAGCCATGGCCTCCCAGCAGGTCTTCCACTGCTACCCTTTCCTCTCTGTCTCTCTCCATGGTAGTGCAGGGATGCAGGGGGGCTTCAGGTGGAGTGCCTCCCTGAAAGCCTCGCACTTATTCCTGCTGAAACCTAAACACAGCACCCCAGAGAGCGCTCGGCTTCTCCACTCTCCTCCTTGGTCTGGGCCCATCAAGGAGTTTCCTTTCAGCTCTGTCAGCTCCTCTGTACTGGGCTGTACTGGGCCTCCTGGGAGCTGCCAGCACCCACCTGCCTCAGGTGAGGCCACCTGCCCTATTTGCTGTCCCCTCCCCACCTGCCTGTCTGATCTTCAGCAAAACCCCTGACCACTTCCCCCACACCACATATTCCCTTTCCCTGCATCTTCTCCTTAGCACATACACTGCTCCTTGAGTGGAAGTTACTTACTGTTTCTACAGTTAGTCTCTCCACAACAGAACATAAACTCCAGTCAGACAACGACAGGTGTATGCGTTGCTTCCAACACGTCCCCTGTAGCCACCATTGTCCCAGAGCAGTCAATCCTCACAAGCATTTGTTAGATAAACTAAGTTTCAAAAATTATGAAACGAAGACTAGAGAAAAGCCCTTAAGCAAGAACAATTGTTGAAAGGCATGTCAACCAAAGTATTTCTAATCTAATGTGGCTAAAATGGAAAAGTTCTCCAAAAGTGGTCAGAGCTGGGAGCACAGGGTGGAGATAGAAACTAGGACATCTGGTGGTTAAGGGCTGAACTCCCCTCCCCTCAGTTCTTATGAATCTCAAACCTCAAGGTCTCAGAATGACTCTATTTGGAAAAAAGTCCCCTGAAGAGGTGACTGCTTTAAAATAAGGCTACTGAGGTAGGCCCTAATCCATCTTCTGGGTGTCCTTCTATGAATGGCAAATGTCCACACACGGATGATACACATGATGTGCTCACAGAGGGAATGACCACACGCAGACGCAGGGAGAAGGCTTGCCGGGGAACGGCCTCAGAAGACACCAAGCCTGAACTGCTAGCCTTCAAAACTGGAAGAAAGAATATTTCCGTTCTTCAAGCTACCCTGTTGCCGATATTTTGATAAGGAATTATGGTTTTTCTCTTTCTGTAACATTTGAGGCAGGGTTTTACATGGCTGGAAGACAATGAAGCTGTGGGAAGCCTGCATGTGTGGTGATGTGGAAAATGGAAAGACTTGAACCCTGGAGAACAAGTGGGGAGTATTTCCAAGAGTTCAGATCTACTTCAGGGAGAGGGAAGAACTGAGCGCAGAAACAGTGCTGAGACTCAGTGACACATCAGATGTGTGACAGCAGCACCCGCTACACTTTGGAATAAGATACAAAAGGATCAGAGCATAAAACATGAGTTTTAGAGGTGCCTCCCATTTGTGAAGCTTCTCGATAAGGATCACTAAGTCAGGTGCCAGCCACTCTCCTGCTGCCCAGAATCACTGGTACCAGCAGGGAGACTGTGGGCAGGAGCTGTAGGCTGTGTCCCTCTAGGGCATAAGGTATAGTTTAACATCCCCAGATTTACAGGGAAGACCCCTTGGGAACTCTACTCGGTAAAGGAGCTCTCCTTTCGCAGGGGAACGCTTTTTTATGAGAGTGAGGCACATCTAGCCTCCTTCTAAACATGAACACTCTAGAAATTAACAAAATTTGGACACAGTACTATGTTCCAACGCAGCAGAACAGTTCTGAAACAATCAAAGAAACTCAAGCTGCGCAAGCCCTTTTCCAGTGAGGACACTGCTCAGCACTGGCCTAGCAGCTGGTAGAATGAGCTCAGAAAACAATCTACTTGGTTTTCTTGTGGCCTATTACTAGCAGTTTTAAAAAGTCACTCTTTTGAAAGTGGCATGAATTCTTTCACCTCCCTAAAGGGAAAATTAGCAGTTTCTTGAGAGGAAAAAAAAAAACTGTAGTGATTTAAGAGGCACGTGTGGCTCAGACGTGGAAATCTGGAGACAGTTTTTGACCAGCACTTATGACCAGGGTTCTCTGATGCCCAGTCAGCTGCAGTCTGAACTTTGCTACAACCCTGCCAGTATCTGCTGCCCAGGCCAGCATCTGCTGCCCATGCAGGGACTCACATGCGATGCGCACGTAAGCCTTCCGGCTCTTCGTGGTACCCGCGGAGCTCCAGGCCACACACTGGCACCAGTAGTCTTCAGGCCCGAAGAGTTCTTCCACTTGCTGGCGAGAAATCTCAATGCTCACTTCCCGGACAATAAGACCTGAGGAGAGAAAGGAAGGCTCAAATCAGAAGCCTGTGCTAGTGAGCCGGAGGACCACGTTCTTCACTCAGCAGACCCCTCCATGCTGCAGCTCCCTATCCAGATGTGGTCTTGCATGCCCCTGTCACTTTCTGCAGGCCACACTTCACCCACCAGCTTTTCCATTTTCTTATTGCTGTTCCAAACCTTCTAATCTTACCTGAGGACCAAAGTAGAGCGAGCAGCACTCTGCAAAGTAACACATCTTCCCAAATAGCATGCTCATATTTACCTCCCATCCACTTATAAAATCCAAGGGAATCTGGATTTCACATCTTCTAAGGATTCAATTTCAGTTACAAAGGTTGAAGCTATGATGCCCAGCTGCTACTCACAGTGTTACCATACCTAAATCTTCCTAACTCATCACAGGGAATGAGAGAGAATAATCTAAATGTGTAATCTAGACCTGCTACTTTAACAATTGAATGAGTAGTTGTGTTTTAATTATAATTACATTATTTTTCTCCAAAGAAACATGAACTTCAATGAATAAACCTGTGATACCCTATTTAAAGAATATATGGCTTTAAAGTTTTAATGTATAATATTCACAGTCAAATGTTTCTCTGTAATTGCAGTGTGACTAAAATCCTGTAAGATTGCCTCAAGCTAAAAAGCTGAAATAGTTGGAATTTATTTCATAGTATTATGTAATCCTGAATAACCAAAATTGAACTAAAACCTGGATTTATCATTTGAGGGAAATTTATCTTGCAGTATCAAGGCTGTTTCAGAGGTTCATTATGCAATATACCTCTTTGGACTGAGAAAGTGAGATTATTTGAAAAATGTATCAAGAACTACAACTGCCAGTTCTCCTAGTGACTGAATGCATGCATTTCCAGAATGCAGCATCCACTGTAAGAACTAGCAAACACCCAGAACAAGTAAGAGAATCTATTTTGGGACAAAGATGGGAAGAGCAAAATGATTAAAGGAATTGCTTTGCACTTGCTTATATTCATTCAATAAATACTTATTAAGTATTACTTATATAATAGATACTGTACCAGGCACTTGTGATATTCATAAGATAGTCACCATCTTCAATGAACTTACAGTATTGCAAAGAAGGTTTATGTTAACAATTATACCATTTATCACAACTGCCTCTGGGCTGGGGCTCGCTGAGGGTATAATTTGGTAGTGAAATGTATTTATCTGGCATGTATGAAGCACAGAAAAAAACCTGTCTTCCATGTATAGGGATAAAAAGAAATAACAAAGTAAAGAATCTAGCATGAGGGATTCAATGAGTTAGTTTGGAAGCAAGACAGCGAATTTGGATATTAAGAACTGTGTAGAAAACTAAAACCACTGACACAGAGGATTCTGGCGTATGTTGAACTACAGACAAGAGCAGATCCCGTTTATATGGTCTCAAACTCCAATGGTTCTGAGTGTGGCCCCAGAAGAGTTTCATCAGCATCACCTGGAGATCTGTGGGAAATGTAAATTGCCACGTCTAATTTCAGACTCATTAAATATGAAACTTTGGGACTGGGGTCCAGCAAACTGTGGTCCATCAAGTACTTGTATTCTAGGTGTGAGAATCTTTTCTGCACATGTTTAAGGCTTGGGGATTTTTCCTGAGAGCAGCTGATATCAATGAACTGATTTAAGCAAGTAGATGACATGAAGTGTGCTCGCTTCGGCAGCACATATACTAAAATTGGGACATGAAGTAAGTGTCACTCTGCAGAGGAAGAAACAATATTTTCCATCAAACCACGTCGGGCTGTTCACCTATGACAATGATGGGGCTGAGTCATAGAAACTACTAGGCCCTTAGCTCCACTAAAGACTGAACTGGACTGAGTATCAGGAAAGCAAGTTTTGTAATCCAAAAAAAGGACAAGATCCTGTGGGACCAACTATATGCTCAGAAGTTTGTGAAGTATATGAGAAAATATTTAAAAATTAAAACCTAGTAATCCCTTTATGTTTGTTTATATAATAACTGATTTAGAAAGAATTTTTAAGTACATGGCGTATTTCAACCTCTTATTCCCTCTTGAAAAGATTAATAAATTATCTTAGCCAAAGACCAATTAATACATTCATCCTAATAGAAAAGTTTCCATGGTATTAACAAATACCACTCTTTTGTTGGTTTCTGCTCAGGTTTCCTATTTGTCCTATTGTGTTATGAGATTTGTTTTTATCATCCCATTGCCCAGAAGTCTGTGTCTTTACACGATGGAGCACAGCCTCCTCCCCCAAACCCAACCTCCTTCTCTCTCTCTTTCTTTTTTTTAACCCCACTCTCTGGTATTTACTGCTTTGCCCACTTTACTTGTTTATGTATTCCTTCTCCAGGCAGAAATTCAGTTACTGGAAACAAAACTCGTCCTTTAAAGTTATTGCAGGACATTTACAGGCACCAAAGGGCTGATAAATGTGCTGTGTGTATTTCTTCCAAACTATATTGGCTCATTCTAAAATGCAGAACAGCAACAAATGGGCTCAGGATATTAAAACCGCATACAAATATTTTGAGTCCCAAGATGATAACCTCAGATTTCATTCCTCTCTTTTACCTAAAGCAACTACAGGAAACTGAATTAAATGCTAGTGGAACTTTACTAGGTCCACTGCATCCTGTAGCCCAGCACACTGAGGGATGTTTCTACCCACCACAAATCCAAAGCCTTTTAAGAAGCCACTGACCGACCTGGCTGCTGCAGGAGCTATTCAGAGGATGAATGTTCTCAGCTGTGTGGCCAGGCTCTCCGTGGGCTTGGAGAGAAGCACACAACAGTTCTTGTCTCCAGCTTCACAGATGCCCCATTCAGGAAGAGATGGGCTAATTACAGTTGTATACAGTTATTCCGTCACATAGCCCAAAGTGTACGTTCCAATATTTGGTCAACAACACAAGAACAAGGAGGAACTTCAGCATGCTCCAATCTCCGGACTGCATTACCTGGGCTGAGCTTGGCAGTCGTGCATGATCACATTTCATGAACATAGTAAGTTCATTACCCCTGACATTTTGCCCATCCATCCTGAGTGTGGTAGTTTGGGTGAAGGTAGGTAATATCTTTTCTCTTTGAAAGTAAAATGTTAAATCTGCTGAGATCTTGAGATAGAAAAACAAGCTTCCTTGAGATTTGAAATACCATCAGCATTACTTCCAAGGAGGGCTGCTTTGAAAAGTGTTTGGGAACTTGAAATTGGTTTCAGATTATTTAAGAGTGGGGGAAATGCTTCAGTCTGGAGGATTTACACAAATATAAATGTGTAGTTTCCATCACATCTGATAACATCAAAGATTTGCCATCACGGTGTTCCCTTTAATAGTGGCATCTCAAAGATGCAGGCTGTTTGAAGTTTTCAGTGATTTGCTTGTATAATAGGATTCATTGTGGTTGGGAGCCAGAATGTGGGAAAGTAATTAGCATGTTATACCAAGCTGTCTTATAATGAGTATGAGCACGTACTTGTTAAAAGAGTTTCAAATGAACACAGAAATCCAGATGCAAATATAACCTTCTGGTTGGATCTGCGTGAGGCCATACATAAAGATGGCAATAAATTCCATTTATTTCTCATCTTTTGTATACATTTAATTTCATAATAGTGGTCAGGCACCACAAATAACATTTTTTCTAGGATTTTATTGTAAAGTGATTGCAAATAGATGGAGATTCCCACTGTATAATTGTTTAAAACAATACCCATATTCCCATACAAATCATATCTGTAGTGGTATCATCAAATACCAAAAGTCCACTAGTGTCAGAAATTGTGTATAGTTACAGAGATTAAATATGAATCACATATTATCCAGATTTGACCAGTTTATTTATTATACAATAGAATCTTATCTATTAGGAGATACTTCAGAATTACACACCATCTTTAAATATTTTTATATGTGGTCTTCAATCTGCATTTTCGATATTCCATGAGTGTTTCCCTAAGAGCCAGCCTAACTCAACACTAGCCTTAGGTGTTATGCATTCCTGAGCTATATTTCACCTTCTGCCCAGTGACTTTATCTTTCCGAGGCTTTAGGGAAGCTCTGAGACTTCCTGTTGTGCAGGCCTGGCCATTTGGCTTCCTCCAGCAATCTCTTTAATGGGAGAACTGCAGCTCTCTGCCAAATCTCATTACAGGACATCCACAGTTAGGACACTAGTTGGTGGAAATGTACAAAGCTGCAGGTAGGGATGTTCTGGCATATATTACAACGTTTTATTGAATTACTGTGGTATCTTCCTTATGCTTTTATTCAGAGCCTAATCCTATTAGTCTCCAGTAATATGATCTAAAATATGAAACATACCAGTTCTAGATGGCTTAACGTAAATTAAATCACAAAATACTCTGTCATTATTTAAAAGGATTTCATACCATAAAAAACCGATAATTATTTTAGCAACCTATAACTCTCACTATAATAATCAAAATATGATAACTTGAAAGGTAGGACTTCACAATCAAGATGAGAAATCATGTTAAACAAAGTCATTTGGTAACCTTTAAACTACAGAAGGAAAGGAAGACATTGTAAATACATGATTTATCAACTCTTCTCTGAAGTGTTTCCTCAAATTTTCAATGTCATGCTTAATATGCTAACAGAATAATTTAATTAAAATTGTTTTGTGCAATTGTGAATTTAAAATTATTGATATACTAGCTTTTTACAAGTATAAATTTGTTAAAGTTATAATTATTGTCTTTGTGATCAAGATAAATTTAAGAAACAACTTCTTACAAACACCAAATCATAAGAAACAGAAAATCTGAATAGGACAATGAGAAAATTAAATCAATAATAAAAAAATCTTCTACCCAAGAAATGCCTAGAATCTAATGGCTTTAATGCTGAATTCTACCAAACATTTAAAGAACTAATAACAATTCTTTGCATGCTCTTCCAAAAATCTGAAGAACAGGGTATTTTTCATATTCATTTTACAAGGCCAGCATTATCTTCTTCCCAAAAGAAAGAAAACTGGAGGCCAATAATCCTGATGAACAGAGATGTAAGAATCCTCAATAAAATACTAGCGAACTGAACCCAACAGCACATCAATAGGATCAATCACCACAATCAAACGGAATTTATTCCAGGACAGGAGAATCGTTCCAATGTGATACATCATGTTAACATAATAAAGAGGTAAAACTATGATCATGCTAAACTTCAGCATCTTTAATGATAAAAATTGAATTCTACACTTATAGTTTAGGTGTAGAATGAGTGATCTCAACATAGTTAAGGCCATTTATTACAAGCCCACAGTTAGCACTGAAAAGGGAAAGTTGAAAGCTTTCCCTTATGTGTCAGGTACATTTACCAACTCCCCACAATGAATGTAATCGGTATGTACAGCAAAATGTACTAATTTTTTTAAAAAAGAGAAGAAAGCACCATGAAGCATATCATTTCATGTACTTGTTTGCTGTCCTTCTCTGTCCTGGAGAACATAAATCCACTAAGGCAGGGACTTTCTGTCTTGTTCCCTTAGTACCTTTCCATCTTGTTCTCTTAGTACATATTTGCTAAGTAAAAAAATAATAAAGCCTGGAACAAGACCACTTTTATTCAATATAGACCTGGAAGTCTTAGCCAGAGCAATTAATCAAGAGAAAGAGAAAACACTCAAACTGCAGGAAGGGAGTTACACTGTCCTTACTTGAAGGAGTCATGACTCCACAAAGAGACTGCTTGACTAATAAACAAATTCAGTGCTCTTCCAGGATGCAAAACCAACGTAAAAGAATCAAGAGGGTTTCTATTGACAGATAACAGGCAGCAGGAAAAACAAATTAAGAGAACAAGGCCAAAACAAAAGTAAGCTTAGGAATATATGGGCTAAAGATCCTTACAAAAAAACCCACCACACTTTAGTGAAAGGCATTAGAGATGATATAAATCCATGTGCCAGAACTGAAACCATTAATAGTATTAAAATATCTATGCTACCCAAAGCCAGTCTAGAGATCCATTGTGATCTCCATCAACACAGTGATGCTGTTCTTCACAGAAACAGAAACACCATCCTGAAATTCATGTGAAACCAAAAAAATGATCCTAAACCCCATGGAATCTTTGTTGTTGTTCGTTTGGTTTTTGAGACAAGGTCATGTTATGTAGTTCAGGCTGGTCCTAGACTCACTAGATAGGCCAGGCTGGCCTTGAACTTGCAGCAATCCTCATGTCTCAGCCTCCTGAGTTCTGGGATTATAGGCATGCACCACTATACCTAGCCAACTCCATGAATCCTAAGAAAAGAGAACAAACAAATCTGAAGATATTACAGTACCTGGTTTCAAAAATCTACTCCAAAGCTACTATAATCAAAACAGCATGACACTCACATAAAAACAGATATATGGACCAATGGAAAAGAACAAAAAGCCCAGAAATAATTCATATGTTTATAGTCAATTAATTTTTCCTTTCTTTTCCTTTCCTTTTATTTTATTTTTTTTTATTTTTTTGTACTAGGGATCAAACTCACAACCTTGTACTTGCTAGGCAGGCACTTATGCCACTGAGCTAAAATCCTAGCCCTGACTAAAGGTTTTTTTTTTTGTATGGAGGGTTAAACTCATAACCTTGTACTTTCCAGGCAAGTGCTTACATCACTAAGCTAAATCTCCAGCCAATTAATTTTTTAAAAGGTGTCAAAAACATGCAATGGGGAATGAAAAATCTCCTCAATAAACAGTCCTAGAAAAACTGAAGTTCTACATGAAAAAAGTAGATTCTTACCTCACACTATATATCTTACCTCACACCATATAAAAATCATATACATACTCAAGTCAACATGAATTTAAGACTTAAATAGAAGGCCTAGAACTGTAAAACTGTACAAATAAAATAGAGGCAAGCCCAAAACTTAGTCTGACCATTAGTTTTTTTTACTATGACCCCAAAAGCTCAAGTAACAAGAACAAAAATAAGGAAATGAAATTACATCAAAGATAAAACTTTCTGCACAGCAAAGAGAACAATCAAGAGTGTGCTGGACATGGTGATGTATCTTTATAATCCCAGCACTTAGGAGGCTGAGGCAGGAGGATCACAGTGAGTTTGAGCCCACCTTGGGTTACAAATTGAGTTCAAGGCCAGCCTTCACTGAATTCTGAGACCTTGTCTAAAAACAAACAAACAAAAATCAAAGAAACAAAAAAAGAGAGTGAAGACACATCTTATAAAATGGAAGAAAACACTTGCAAACATACATCTAATAAGGGACTAACATCTAAAAGATATTAGGCACTCAAACATCTCAATTACAATAAAATAACTTTAATAAAAAGTGAGTAAAATACCTCAATATTCATGTTTTTCAAAAGATACACATAGGCCAAAAGTATATGAAAAAATGTACAACATCAGCAATTATGCTAAATGATATGCATTTTAAAAAAGATATATCACCTCACCACTATTAGAATTGCCATTATCAAAAAGACAAAAGAAAACAAGAGGGAGTAGAGTAAAGGGAACCACTGCACACATTCGTTGGAAATATGAATTATTACAGCTGTCATGGGAAACAGTGGAAGTCTCTCAAAATTTAAAAACAGAATTAACCTATGAGCCAGGAATACCACTACTAAGTACATCCAAAAGAAATCAAATAAAAATGTCAAAGAGATACCTGCACTCCCATGTTCACTGCTGCATGACTCACCATGGCTAAGACACAGAATTAACCTGAGTGTCTGTTAACGGATGAATGAAAGGAAAGAATGTGAGCTATAACACACACACACACACACACACACACACACACACACATACACATTCAGCTTCAGAAACAAACAAAGAAGAAAAACCGTGTCATTTCTGACACCATGGATAAATACAGGGGAAATTGTGTTATGTGACATAAGTCAGGAACAGAAAAATAAATATTTTACAGATCTCACGTGTACAATAAGAAATGGTTGAACTCCTAGAAGCAGAAAGTAGAATGGTAGCTGCCTGAAGACTTGAATCTAGTGACTGATGGCGAAGTACTGGCCAAAGGATGCAAAAATGTATTTAAACAGGAAGAATAAGTCCAAGGGAAGTATTGTATAAAATGGTGAACTATAGTTAATAATAATAATGTACTATCTGAAAATTGCTAATAGATTTTAATAAATTTTTCCTGTCACACAAAGGTAAAATGTATGCTAATTAGCTTGACTTAATTCTACAATACACACGTCTGAAAATGTCATCCTATATACATTTATACAATTCTTATTTGAAAATTTAAAATTATACCTAAAATAGTGAATTTACTCAAAGTTTTAAGAATAACATGGCTGGAACTAAACAATTCAAGGAATTTTTTAGAAACATGGTATAGCATAAGTCTTGATTTCTTTACATCTACCTAAAATTGATATCCTTTTATGATCATCTTTTCTAGTCATTTGGTTCTATTTGCTAGTATATGTCTCAAATGGGCATCTGTATTTGTTTTGTTTTTCAACATCAAAAAATTCACTGGACTGTTGCTAAAGGATTTCTGGTGCTTCTAGAAAGTTCTATGATCATGACAGGTAAATGCAGTTTCCTCTCTTGAAACTTGAAATTTTAATTATTATATTACATAGAGTTACAGGTAATACTGACTCTGGCAATCACTATGTTACTTTCTTCTTTCTTTTATAGGAGAACTAGAGTTCCTATTTTTTACTTGACTTCCAGCTTCCAAGACACTTAGCATTGAGTCTGGAGGGGAAATGGCATAGTGGACCTGCAAAGTATTTCTCATTGAGTTGTAGTGATTCAACAGAGGTTAATCTGAATAGCACTTCCTTTTCCTCTTGACTGTGGGGATAAAAAATCTCTGTTGATGTAGTGCTAAGAAACTTTTCTGAAACCAAACTTGAACTTAAAATACTTTCTCGAATTAACCTAACTTGTGTGCCAGTGTTTTTTAGACCAAAGAAGCAATTTAACAAAAACAGGATGGCAATTTATTTAAACTGGAAGGGTATAGAGCACATTCGACTGAATTGACAAATACAGCATTTTTATGTTTCTTAAAACATCAAACGTATTGTAGGTATTTGTATGATACATTTTTATTTGACAATATAATTTTTATTAAGTCTGACTACATGCATTTCTTCACTTCCTTGTTTCATGCAGTTCATTAGTAATTTTCATAAACTTTTTAAAAGATTCCTGTCAATAAGGGTGAGGCATAGTTCCCGAAAATCCAGCTAACTCTATTTTTGTGAATTATAGACCTTACTGGTATTCTTGTCTAGCTACTCAATAAGTCCTATTGAGCCTGCACTGTGAGCCCAGTGCTCTCCTGCATGCTGCAGACACCCTGGTAAGGACGTAGGTAAGGTCTCTGTGGATTACCTCCCTTGCAGAGAAAGCTCTTGAACACTTGCTTGTGTATGATGGCATTTTCTAGATATGGGTCCCTAAGATGAACCACTCATAGATCCTTCCTTCAGAAGTTTGCTAAGATAGAGATTAACAATAACTGTGCATGCATATAGGGACTCTGTCAAAAACACTTGTATTTATCAGTACACTGACAGGAAAATATAATGTCTCCAGCTTATGTACGCTAAGATGAAGGTTTGTACACAGACAGTAATAGTGAAAAGGAAAGTGTTAATTTCCAGATACATTTGATTGTAAATTATCTACCAATCTGGCTAACAATCACTGGAGATTAGTAGCATGATGACCACAAAATAGGTAAGGAAGAGACGTCAGAATTTAAATGATGGTAAATACATGAATCTGTGCTGAAATTAGCATTTAGACTTGCATTTATTTTAATGTAATATTTTTATTCTTTTTACTACATTAGTAGTCCTCTACCTGTCTCAAACAATGGTTGCATGCTCAAATACTCTGGGATTTCTGCTTGATCCACCATCTCCTAAGGAACTCAGAACATCTCCAGTGTGTGGAAAGTGGTGATGGAAAGTTCTGTCATGAGAAGAGAATTTGTAGAGTGAACTAGCATCATTTTCCCAAGTTTATTAAACTACAGGAGCCTCTGGAGAGCAGATACATCCCTGTCTCATTTCTGCTTCCAACACATTTTTGTTTAGCATTCAGTATGTTGAACTATTCAATCAAAATATCCCATAATTGGAAAATTCTGAAAATTCCATAAAGAAAGGTGTGATAAAACAGCTTTGGGCAGACAGATCAGGAAACATGAGGAAGAAGAATACTTGAGGTAGGCACTGAGGCAGGCTTTGGGTTTAAAGATTTAAAGAAGTATCAAAGATACTTTAGGATAAAACAATATTATAAAGTCAAAGAGCAGAGATGTTTTAAAAATTGAGGATCTGGAACAGGGGTCAGGGGGATGCACTGCAATCCCAGCGCTCTGGGAGGCTGAGGCAAGAGGATAGAAAGTTCTATTCCTACTTGGGCAACTCTGGAGGACTCTGAATCCAAAAACAAAAAATGGGCTGACAGTGCAGCCCAGGGGAAGGTCTTGGGTTAAATCCAGAGGGCTGGGGAAAACATGTGGAGCTTTACAGGAGAGAATACTTTACATGGGTTCAGTTAACAAACAAGATCTGGATCAGAAGGGATTTGTGGAGAACACTGAATGGCAGCTGAAGAAGGTGTTGTCTGGAGTGGT